>PVHX01022674.1:0-27245 GCA_004024805.1 Geosciurus inauris
GAGCTACATCCTCAGCCCATTTTGATGATATTTTAAAAGTTAAAGGGAAAATCCCATACAGTCATATCCTAACTGTTCATCCTGTGGTTCATGATAATATTCCTCTCTCACCAATACTCTCCTCTGTTTACCCTTTCCCTCTGTAAAAGGGAGAACTCTCTCTTCCTTCTTTCTCTAAGAGAAAGATCTTATTTTTCCTCTACCTTCCCTAACTTTCATAAGACATTACTGAGATGTTTTGTAAAAGGACTTAGAAATTATCATTCAGATGATTCAATACATATCTTTTATAAGGAGATCATGAAGTAGAGGATAGTGAAGAATTACCTCTTCCTCTTCTGTGTGAATGATGAGGATGAATGCCAATTGAGAGGAGTGAAGCCTGACTGACATTCTCTCACTCTCCCCCACACTGGGTACCTCTTCTCATGTTAGACTTTCTGGAAATCCTACCCAGACCACTATTTTTTTAAAAAAATATGTTTTTAATTAATACACAGTAAGTGTACATATTTATGGGGTATAACATTTTGATACAAGTAGATCAGGGTGAATGCTGTCTCTTACCTCAGACCAACTTTGATGCTTCAAAATTGTCTACTCTGCTTCCTCTGTACTCCAGGGCAGGTAATCTAAAATATACTACCTGTGTAGGGAGGGAGAATGCTTTATTTTTTTTTTTAATCCAAACTCTAGGGACCTGGAAAAAGGAAATAGGAAATGAAGTCTATGTTTTCTCTTTCTCTTATTCACTCTGCTTTGCTTTTTCCCTATTCTTTCTTTTCCTCCCTCTAAACATCATCTTTACTCCTTTAATGTTCTCTATAATTTCTTCACTTCCAAGCCTAGAGATCTTTTCAAACTTAACTTGCAATAACACAAAGTGAATTAATATCTCTTACCTATTATAATTATTTCATCGATTCAAAAGTTATTAGTGGCTCTCATGTTCCAGGCACTGTCATTAAGAGTTTCATAATCTTTGTTAATAAAGTGTGGAAGATTGCTATGTTTTATTAAAATTGAAATAAAAAAACCCTTTTGTGTAACATTTTAGAAGGAAACTGCTTCATGAATAATTGATCCTTTATGGAAAAGCTATTTACTCTGGAGTACTGCAAACTCACAGATATGTTCTCTGTTGCTTCTTTTTGGTGTGTTACTTTTTAATGGTGTAATTAAGTTTTGGAGTGTTTTTTCTATACTCTTCCAGAACCTCCTACACATATTTTTACCTACTTTCTTTTGGTTATGTTGAAGCTATAAATGAAACTCTATTTGAATTTTAAAATGGGAAATTTAGCTAGATGTGTAATTCTCTCATGCTACTATTGAAAAGCAATGAAGGTTATATTTTCTAGGATTTTCTCTCATGTCTTTAGTGATAGGTATTGTTCTAGGATAATTTTTTTTTCTACTGCTTTATTGGAGAGGCACTAGAATCTCCTGGGTGTTTCATATTATTCCAGTACATATCAGTTTAGAATTTTGTTTGGCTGACAATTACAGAACCTGACTGCAGAAGGTTGGGGATTTATTTTTCTCATAACAACATGTCCTGAGGGAAGTAGTCCAATAAAGGTGTAGCAGATTATTGATACTAATGTCCCAAATTTCTCTTGGCTTCCTTCTCAGTGGTTGTTAAGTATGTACTTTCATTCTAATAGTTGCTACATAGTCATGGATGATGTCCCCATGTTTAGTTTCACATCCACATGTCAGGCAGGAAGAAAGAAGGAGGGGCAGGAAGGAAGGGGATTGCCTACATGAGAAAGTAAGTTTTGCCCCTAAGTTCCCAGCAGATCTCTTATATCCCAGCTTATATCTCATTGGCTGGAACTGTATTGCATGGTCACTTAGAGCTTCAGGGCAATATCTTGGTCTTGAATGAAACTGGGATCTGTTAGGAAGGAAACAAGAATGGATATTAGCACCTAGCTGTGTCTGTGAGTTTCAAACATGAAATAATAAGATTTCTGCAGTAATAGTAAAAGGCACATCAAATTCTCATTTAATTGTTTAACCTCATAACCTTGCTTGTGGCTTTGGCTTCAACAGTTTTATTTTAATGAACAAGAGAAAAGAGAAAAAGCAATGCATTTGTGACCACTCAGAACAAGAAAAAGTACAGGATTTTTAATCATTTTGTTAAAGAAGGTGTCAAATTTTTTTCTATACAAAGCACAACAAATTTGTGTAAAATTATATAACTGTACTCAAATTAAAAATAAAGATAACGAGATATTTCAGGCCATGCATCATAGGGATGTTGTAGCTCACTAGGGTTAAGACATTACAGAAAGTGGTCTGAGCTTGGCAAGTTTAGAAATGGTTGTGAAGGGTGATTAGGCTCTGGGGATCTCACCAGCACAACCCTCTACATAATCGTGCATGAACTCTGATGTCATGACATTACTTCTACAATAGAAGATATAATTATTTAGAAGTAAATTTTTGGAAAAAAAAGAAATAAGTTTTTGGAGTTATATTTATTATTCTTAATTATATAAATGTACATTCCATAAAAATGTAAAGATTATATTAAAGATAAATGTAAAGATTATATTAAAGATAAAGTTAAGTCCCTTTGATAATAAACTCCAGCTGCTTCATACTCTTCGGTTTGGTTTATTTGACTTTAGACTTTTTTCTTTGACAGAGATAAAGAGAGATGGGCAGTAGAGGAGAGAATGGAAAAATACAAAGTATTATTGTATGTCCCTGGACATTTATGTAATGGTATCCTATGGTATATATCATATGCGTCTCAATTCATTCACTCAATATATACTGGAGATGACTCCAGATTATCTGTTTTTATCATGCCAAAACGTCCTTCTTGATCTTACGCTCTTGGAATTGTAAAATGAGTTAGATATCCTTAGGTTACTAATAAATGGATATATTGTCTATGTTTTTGCATAAAAGGATTGTGTGCTATGCCTGGCAGCTGAATAGCTGGTCAAGGAGCACCTGTCAACTCCAGTTTACAAGAACTAACAGAACTGAAACTTTATCAAATGAAGTGGGCAAATTTTTCCTTCCTTCCTTCGATTATATGTTGTTCCCTTGCCCATTTTGATTTGGAGTTTGTTCTTTATAATAATTTTCATTTCATACAGACTAGATTTAAAAATTGGAGAAGAAGAAATGAAAACTGTATTTGCTTATAATATTACCTTGAATTAGGGCCAGGACTGTGTTCTGTAGTGCAATGACTTAAGGTTTTTTCAACAAATGTATATGGAGTATCTTATATATTCCCAACTATATTTTAGGTTATCTAGAGAACTAGAGATAGCCAGCTAAAGGTCTGGGTTTCATGGAGCAAACATCTGAATTTTAGAGGTAAACAATAAGCAAATTAATAAATATATACTAATATATGGTATAATGCCACATATTGAGAAGCATTATGAAGGAAGATAACTAGGTTCAGGGAAGGAGTGATTGGGAGTAGAAAGGGTACTTGAGATGAGATGGTGAGGGCAGGTCTTTGCAAATACCTGAATAAAATCTAGTATATGGTAGATGTTCCATAGACATTGAACAAATGTACAAATAAATAAGAGCAATTTCAGGGATACACACAAGTTACAATAGTAGCACAATGGAGGAGGAAACTATTTCTACCTGAACTAAGACAGGCCCTCACAGGATGCTTATTTAGGAGGAGACCGAAAAATAAGTAGGCATTGGCCATAGGCCCTACCTTGGGCCCACATGGGTAATCCAAGATAATCTACAAAAGCTCAGCTGAGGGGCTGAGGCTATGGCTCAGCGGTTGAGCGCTTGCCTCGCATACGTGAGGCACTAAGTTCGATCCTCAGCACCACATAAAATAAATAAAGATATTGTGTCCATCTACAGCAAAACAAAATATTAAAAAAAAAAAAAAGCTCAGCTGATTAGCAACTGAAATTATCTCTGCAAACTTAATTCTCCCTTGCCATGTAACATAACATATTCATACGTTCTGATCTATGTGGACATCTTTGGGGCATGATATTGCTTTTCATAGCATTGTGTATTGGGGCTCTGCAAAAGATTTGGGACTACTCAAGTGTAGAGTTTATATGGAGTAATGGCTAACAAAGGGGCTAGGACTTGTAACCTATGCTGAGTTTGGATTCTGCCCTGGAAAACAATGAGAAACCATTTGGTAATTTATGGAGCTCTATGACATATTTGGGTTTTTAAGATGTTACCCATCAGGCAGTTGTGTAATGATAGCAGGGTCCAAGGGAGTACATAAAGGTATATTGCAAAAATCTAGTTAGAAGATTCAGAGGAATAAATATTATGATATACCTCTACTTACAATAAGATTAGGAGTATAAGGGACCATAAAAAAGTAGGTGAATCTATAACATGAAGTCCAGGTGTGTAAAATGAAAAAGTCAATTCCCAAATAGTTGGAATGTTGACAAAATCTTAAATTTAAGCATATGCAAAATAGCAAGTCAAGTAAGGAAGAAAAGTGGTGAATCTTTCTAAAACAGAGAATTACTTTCATTACCCTTTTGTTATGATACAAAATTAGTGAGAAAATTGTATTTTTCATAAATAATTACTTAATTTCCCCAAGATGATTTGCTCAAATTTGAAACTGCCGGTCATGACTTCTAATCAGAATTTCTTATACTGTCAGTGCAAACTATGTAAATTCATATATTCTCCTCAAAAAATGTCTGGAAATTTTATATTTTACACAGTATATATTGCTTTAAAGTAGGCATACATACATTTTCTTTTGGACTTTTGGAATTATTAAGAATGCTTTGAGGACATTAGGACCTGAAGGACTCAATTTTAGTTACCTCCACTCTCTGGAACTCTGAAGTCCCACAGAAAGTGGATTTTTCTAGATTCTTTGCTTTGGTTGTATCATTTATTTCTACCTGACTTTTCTCCCCAGACTGGAAAAGCATATGAGATAAGTAGGTTTATATTTGAATCATTTTATTGGCAACATTAATTTAGACTCTCTTCTTGAGCTATTGTAGACATAAAAAGAGAGACACTCACAAAGGTTGACTATATTTGGCATTTGCTTCATAAGCAAATATATATGAATTATGAAAAGGGCAGTGATTTTATAGATAGCTTTGTCTGATTATGGACTCCATTTTGCTGTGAAAGGGCAGAATTTTTAAGAAAAAATTATGTTTGAGCTGTAACTTTATTTTTTCATTTCATTTAATTTTTATCATTTTATTTCCACATATGAAAAAAAACATTCAATAATTGTCTTTCTGTTTCTGGCTTATTTTGTTTAACAAGATGTCCTTCAGTTCCATCCATTTTCCTCTAAATGGCATGATTTCACTCTTCTTTATGGCTGAATAGTACGTAAGTATTACACACACACACACACACACACACCATATATTCTTTATCCATTCATCTATTGACAGGTACCTCATCTGATTCTATAACTTGACTATTTTTAAGTGCATAATAAACATGGGTATACAGGTTTCTTTTTTGTATGCTGACTTAATTCACTCAGATATATACCCAAGAGTGGGATAGAACCACATATAGTACTTCTATTTTTAGTTTTTATAAGGAATCTTATATTATTTTCCATAGTGGCTATAGTAATTTATATTTCCACCAACAGTGCATTATGGTTCCTTCTCCAAATTCTCACCATCGTTTTTTGGTTTGGTTTTGTTTTGTTTCATAATAACAATTCTGACTGCAGTGAGATGGAATTTCACAGTTTTGATTTGCATTTTCCTGATATGTCCAATGATAGTAAGCAGGATTTTTTTCACACATTTATTGACCATTTGTGTTAGTCAGCTTTTTATCACTGTGACCAAAATACCTGATAAGAGCAATTCAGAGGAAGAAAGGTTTATTTTGGGCTTGCAGCTTCAGAGATTCAGTCCATAGTTAGCCCATTTCATTGCTCTGGGCCTAAGATGAAGCAGGATGTAATAGTGGAAGGGCAAGACTGAGTAACGCTGCTCAAATCATGGCAGCCAGGAAGTAGAGAGAGAGAAAGAAGAGCCAGAGAAACAAGATATAATCCCTAAGGTCATATCCCAGTGACCTACTTTCTTTCACCATATTCCACCTGACTAGAGTTACCACCCAGTACAGTAGTTCTTTTCAAAATATCAATTCATCAAAGGGATTAATCCACTGATTATGTTACAACTCTCATAATCAAATCATTTCACTTCTGAACATTTCTTTATGAACACAGGAGCTTTGGAGGATACCTCATATCCAAATCATAACACCATTTGTATTTCTTCTTTTGAGAAGTGTCTATTCAGATCATTTGCCTATTTCTTAATTGGGTTATTTTTGTTGTTAATTTTTTTGAATTATTTTTATATACTGGATATTAATATCTTCTGCCTGATGCATAACTGGCAAAGATTATATCCCATTCTGTACATTGTCTGTTCACTCTGTTGATTGTTTCCTCTGGTATGCAGAAGATTTTGGTTTGATGTTATCTCATTTCTCAATTTTAGCTTTTGTTTCCTGTGCTTTTGGAGTCCTATCTAGAAAAAAATCATTGCCTATACCAATATTTTAAAGGGTTACCCCTGTTTTCAATGTATAATTTCAGAGTTTTAGTTTTTGTATTAAGATCTTTGATATATTTTGAGTTGATATTTTGTAAAAAGTAAGAGAGGGGTCAGTCTTCACTCTTCTGCATGAGAATATCCAAATTTCCTAGAATTATTTGTTGAAGAGATTCCTCCAAAGTATTTTTGGCTCCTTTGTTTGGAGAATCAGTTGGCTAAAGATGTGTGTTCTCTACTCTGTTCCATGGGTCTATTTGTCTATTTTTATGCAAATACCATTCTGCGTTTGTTACTGTGGTATAGTAGTTATATCTTAAAATCAAATATTTTAATGTTTCCAGCTTTACTCTTTTTGCCCAAAATTGCTTTGGGTAGTCAGGATCTTTTGTGTTTTTATGTGAATTTTAGGATTTTTTTTCTAGTTTTGTGGAGAATTTCGTTGTTGTGTGCATGTGGATTGCATTGAATCTGTATTTTGCTTGGAGTAGTAAGGGCATTTTAATGATGTTAATTTTTATAATTCATGAATATTGAAGGTCTTTCTATCTTTGAATGTCTTCACTTTCTTCAGTGTTTTATAATTTTCATTGTAGAGATCTTTTACATCCTCAGTTAAATTTGTTCCTAGGAATTTTAATTTATTTTTTGTGATTATTATTAAAGGAATTGCTTTAATAATTTCTTCTTCAGCAAATACAGTATTAGTGTACAGAAAAACTTCTGATTTTTGCATGCTGATTTTGATTCCTGCTACTTTACCAAATGCACTTATCAATTCTAAAAGTCTTTTGGTGGACTCTTAGATTTTCCTATCAATAGGGATAATGCGACTTCCTTTTTTCTTATTTGTATGTCTTTTGTTTATTTTTCTTGACTAATTGTTTTGGCTAAAATTTCTAGCACTATAGTGAATAAAAAATTGGCAAGAGTGGATGTTATTGTCTTGTTTTCAATGTTAGAAGAAATGCTTTCAGTTTTTCCCCATTCAGTATGATGTTGGCTATCAGTTTGCCACATATAGCCTTTATTATGTTGAGGTATGATCCTTCTATGCCTAATTTGTACACGGTATTATCATGAAGGAATGTTGATTATTATTATCATAGGCTTCTTTTACTCTATTGGAACAATCATGTGATTTTTGTCCTTTGATCTATTGATGTGATGTATTATGTTTATTGATTTGCCTATGTTGAATCATCCTTGCATCCCTGGAATGAAAAACTTCATTTTTGAATTTTTATACATGAAATTATAAATATATACCATTTTACAGTCATTAAAGATATAGCTATATGTACAAACATGGATGTAGAAATACTATGATAAATATGGTAAAGTTATATCACTAAATGAAAATCAGCTTAAAAAACTATAAAATATATAATTATTGCATTTGTATAAAAATTATGCAAGTATTTAGATATGCACAGAAAATTTTTTTAAGTATATAAAATAAAATATTGAATGAATTGGACATTACTGCCCTATGTGCATATATGATTACATGACTGATGTGATTCTACATCATGTACAACCAGAAGAATGAGAAATTATACTCCATTTATGTATGATGTATTAAAGTACATACTATCATCATGTATAACTAATTAGAAAAAATTTAAAAAATAAAACAAAATATTGAAAATTACTACTAAGGCTAAATGCAACTGGGAGTTAGGACTAAATAGGACCAGAAATTTTAACTTTTACCATGTAATTTTCTATAAAATTTGATATTTTAGCTAGCACTTTACAATTGATAACTATTTTTTAATTAATTTTATTTATTTATTCTACTTAGGTATACATGATAGCAGAATGCATTTTGATTCATTGTACGCAGATGGAGCACAACTTTTCATTTCTCTGGTTGTATGTGATGTAGAATCACAACATACATGCAGTCATACATGAAGCTAGGGCTATGATGTCCATCTTATTCCACCATCTTTACTGTCCTCATGCCTCCTCCCCTCTTACATCTCTGTGACCAAAGTTCCTCTATTCTTCCCGTGTCCACCCCCCATTATGGATCAGCATCCACTTATTAGAGAGAACATTCAACATTTGTTTTTTGGGGAAGGCTTACTTCACTTAGCATGATATTCTCCAACTCCATCCATTTACCTGCAAATGCCATAATTTTATTCTCTTTTATTGCTGAGTAACATTCCATTGTGTATACATACCAGTTTCTTTATCCATTCATTTTTCAAAGGGCATCTTTGTGAATTGAGCTGCTATAAACATTGAAGTGGCTGTGTCACTATAGTATGCTGTTTTTAAGTCTTTTGGGTATAGACTGAGGAGTGGGATAGCTGGGTCAAATGGTGGTTCCATTCCAAGTTTTCTAAGGAATCTCCATACTGCTTTCCAGATTGGTTGTACCAATTTGCAGTTCCACCAGCAATGTATGAGTGTGCCTTTTCCCCTACAACCTCGCCAACACTTATTGTTGCTTGTATTCTTGATAATTGCCATTCTGAGTGGCATGAGATGAAATCTTAGGGTAGTTTTGATTTACATTTCAATAATTGCTAGAGATGTTGAACATTTCTTCATATATTTGTTTATTGATTGTATATCTTTTTCTGAGAATTTCTTTTCAGCTCCTTGGTCCATTTATTGATTGGGTTGTTTGATTTTTGGTGTTGAGTTTTTTGAGTTCTTTATATATCCCAGAGATCAGTGCTCTATCTGATGTGTATGTGGCAAAAGTTTGTTCCCATAATGTAGGCTCTCTGTTCACCTGATTGATTGTTTCTTTTGCTGCAAAGAAGCTTTTTAGTTTGAATTCATCCCATTTATTGATTATTGTTCTTATTTCTTGTGCTTTAGGAGTCTTGTTAGGGAAGTTGGGGCCTAATCTGACATGATGAAGATTTGGGCCAACTTTCTACTCAATTAGGCACAGGGTCTCTGGTCTGATTCCTAGGTCCTTGATCCACTTTGAATTGAGTTTTGTGCATGTAAAGAGATAGGTGCTTAATTTCATTTTGCCACATATGAATTTCTAGTTTTCCCAGCATCATTTGTTGAAGAGGCTATCTTTTCTCCAGTGTACATGTTTGGTCCCTTTGTCTAGTATAAGGTACCTGTATTTAGGTGGGTTTGTCTCTGTGTCTTCTATTCTGTACCATTAGTCTACATGTCTATTTTGGTGCCAGTACCATGCCATTTTTGTTACTATAGCTTTGTAGTATAATCTGAGGCCAGGTATTTTGATGCCTCCTGCTTCACTCTTCTTGCTAAGGATTGCTTTGGCTATTTTGGGTCTCTTATTCTTCCAAATGAATTTCATGATTGCCTTTTCTATTTCTATAAGGAATGACGTTGGGATTTTAATTGGAATCTCATTGAATCTATATAGCGCTTTGGGTAGTATGGCCATTTTGACAATATTGATTCTGCCTGTCCAGGAGCATGGGAGATTTTTCCATCTTCTAAGGTCTTCTTCAATTTCTTTCTTCAGTGTCTTGTAGTTTGCATTGTAGAGGTCTTTCACCTCTTTTGTTAAATTGACTCCCAAGTATTTTTTTTTTTTTGAGGCTATTGTGAATGGGATAGTTTTCCTAATTTCTCTTTCAGAGGGTTTATCATTGATATATAGAAATGCAATTGATTTATGGGTGTTTATTTTGTATCCTGCTAGTTTGCTGAAATCATTTACTAATTCTAAAAGTTTTCTGGTGGAATTTTTTGGATCCTCCAAGTATAATATCATGTCATCTGAAAATAGTGATAGTCTGATTTCTTTTTGTCCTATTCATATCCCTTTAATTTCTTTTGTCTGTTTAATTGCTCTGGCTAGAGTTTAAAGGACTATATTGAATAAGAGTGGTGAAAGAGGGCATCTTGTCTTGTTCCCATTTTTGGAGGGAATGCTTCCAATTTTTCTCCATTTAGGATGATGTTGGCCTTGGGTTTAGCATAGATAGCTTTTACAAAGTTGAGGTATGTTCCTACTATCCCTTTAAAATTCTGTCCTTATTCTGCATGCTAGACATTTTCATTATAATGTACCTTG
Source organism: Geosciurus inauris (assembly GCA_004024805.1). Classification (NCBI taxonomy): domain Eukaryota; kingdom Metazoa; phylum Chordata; class Mammalia; order Rodentia; family Sciuridae; genus Geosciurus; species Geosciurus inauris. Next base: position 10,585 of record PVHX01022674.1, read on the forward strand.
GTTTAGATCTGTTGTAGTTTTGTACATGTGGTGTCCTGTAAGCTTCTTGTATTTGATTTTTCAATTCATTTTTCATGTTTGGGAAATTTTCTGATATTATTTCATTGAAGAGATTGTACATTCTTTTGGTTTGAAATTCTGTACCTTCTTCTATCCCAATAAATCTTATATTTGGTCTTTTGATGCTATCCCATAATTCTTGAATGTTTTGTTCATGACTTCTTACCATCTTTGCTGTATGTTCAATTTTATATTCAAGATTGTATATTTTTTCTCCAGTATCCAAGGTTCTGTCTTCCAAGTGTTCTAGTCTGCTGGTGATGTTTTCTATGGAGTTTTGTATTTGGTTTATTGTTTACTTCATTTCAAGAATTTCTGATTTTTCCCCCCAGAATCGCTTTTTTTTCATGTTTTAAATTTTATTTATGAAAAGATGATTAGTTTCATAGACACAACAAAAACAATATCAACAATAATTTAGAATAACAAGTTATATATTATTTAATTTATGTAATTATTTATATAAATGTTTACTGAAGTTTTTATTGAGGATAAGAATTTATCTTAAGGTATTTTTTTTTTACTTTCTTTTTTAAAATTAATTAATTAATTTAAATGGATTTCAAGTCATAGTACATATATAGAGCTCAATTTTTCCATCTCTCTGGTTGGAAATCAGATAGAGTCACACCATTTGTGTCTTCATACATGCACCTAGGGTAGTGATTACCATCTCATTCAACCATGTTTACTACACCCATTCCCCTTTCCTCCCCCCTACCCCATCCAGAGTTCCTCCATTTCTCCTATATTCCCCATTCCCACCCCCCTTACGTATCAGCATCTATTAATCAGAGAGAACATTTGGCATTTGGTTTTTTTGGGATTGGCTTATTTCACTTAGCATAATTCTCCAATTCCATCCATTTACCTGCAAATGCCATAATTTTATTCTTTTATTGCTGAATAATATTCCATTGTTTATATGTACCACAGTTTCTTTATCCATTCATCTATTGAAGGGTGTCTGAGTTACTTCCACAGTTTAGCAATGGTGAGTTGTGCTGCTATAAACATTGAAGTGGCTGCATTACTGTAGTATGCTGTTCTTAAATCTTTAGGGTATAGGCCGAGGAGTGGAATAGCTGGATCAAATGTTGGTTCCATTCCAAGTTTTTAAAGGAATCTCCATACTGCTTTCCAGATTGGTTGCACCAGTTTACAGTCCCACCAGCAATATTTGAGTGTACCTTTTTTACCACATCCTCATCAGCACTTATTGTTGCTTGTATTTTGGATAGCTGCCATTCTGACTGAGGTGAGATGAAATCTGAGAGTAGTTTTGATTTGCATTTCTCTGATTGCTAGAGATATTGAACATTTCTTCATATATTTGTTTTTCAGCTCCTTAGGCCATTTATTGATCGGGTTGTTTGTTTTTTTGGTGTTAAGGTTTTTGAGTTCTTTATATATCCTGGAGATCAGTGCTCTATCTGATGTGCGTGTGGCAAAAATTTGCTCCCAGAATGTAGGCTCTCTGTTTATCTCTTTGATAGTTTCTTTTGCTGAGAAGAAGCTTTTTAGTTTAACTTCATGCCATTTACTGATTCTTACTTTTATTTCTTATGCTTTGGGAGTCTTGTTAAGGAAGTCGGGGCCTAATCCGACGTGATAAAGATTTGGGCCTACATTCTCCTCAATTAGACACAGGATCTCTGGTCTAATTCCTATGTCCTTGATCCTCTTTGAGTTGAGTTTTGTGCATGGTGAGATAGGGGTTTAGTTTTATTTTGCTGCCTATGGATTTCCAGTTTTCCCAGCACCATTTGTTGAAAAGGCTATCTTTTCTCCCATGTATGTTTTTGGCATCTTTGTTTAGTATGAGATAGCTGTATTTATGTGCATTACTCTCTGTGTCTTCTATTCTGTACCATTGGTCTATATGTCTGTTTTGGTGCCAGTGCCATGCTGTTTTTGTTACTATACTTTGTAGTAAAGTTTAAGGTCTGGTATTGTGATGCCTCCTGCTTCACTCTTCTTGCTAAGAATTGCTTTGGCTATTCTGGGTCTCTTATTTTTCCAAATGAATTTCATGATTGCTTTTTCTATTTTTGTAAGAAAGGACTTTGGGATTTTAATTGGGATTGCATTGAATCTGTGTAGCACTTTGGGCAGTATGGCCATTTTTTTTTTAAATATTTACTTTTTAGTTGTAAATGGACAGAATATTTTTATTTTATTTCATGTGGTGCTGAGGATCGAACCCAGTGCCTCCCGCATGCTAGGCGAGCATGCTACCACTGCGCCATAACCCAGCCCCTATTTTAATAATATTGATTCTGCCTATCGAAGAGCATGGGAGGTTCTAGCTCTTTCTTGAAGTAATCTGTTGCTACCTGTATTTACTCTCTTATCTCTTTGTTACAGTGTTCAATGGTTGCCTTTATTTGCTCTCCTATTTCTTTGTTGGATTGATCAATTTTTGCCTGTATTTACTGATTTAAGTCATTGTTTAATTTGCAGATCATTTCAATTACATACATTCTGAATTCTTTCTCTGACATTTCATTCATTCTTTCTCTGATAACTGTGCTGTGAATGGATTCTATTATTCTCATATCTAGGTTTTTTTGGGGCACTTTCTTCCCTTGTTTTTTCATGTTGATTATGTATCTTCCTTTCTTGCAACGCTGATCTGAGGTATTGTGGTTTCTATCCTATAATCTTGTAGTGACACTACAGATTACCTGTATCTCACCTTGGAGTTCATTTCCAGTTCCCAGCAGGTGTCCCCAGATGGACACTACTGCCACTAAAGTTGGTGGCAGTGGTAATAGAATTACTCAAGAAGGCAGTGGGAGTGGCCTTGGCTGGGCTCCCTGGGTGGTCCCTGAAAGTAGTCTTGGGCTCTCTTTTGCAGTGCTGCTGGTGGGCAGGAACTCTGGCTCAGAATTGGGGGCAGTCCTGGGCCTCACTTAGGTTGGGTCTCCTGCAGGGGTCCTGTTAGGCAGTTCTTACCCTGGGTCTGTGGCTGGCAGCTAGTAGTCTTGGGTCTGCCCTTGGCTGGGTTCTCCCAGCAGTCCCTGAAGGTGGTCTTGGGTCTTGTTTTGCATGCCTGCCGGTAGGCAGGAACTTAATTTATTAAACTATTTAATATATTTACTCATTTTCCTACAAAACATTAAAAATAACCTTGTGAATACTATAATGTTAACATGTTAAATTTCTATAAAATTTGATAAATATATTTAATATATCATGTCTTTAGTGGAACAGAACTGAGTTATTTCTCAGTGTTTCAGTATGAAGAATTATATGCATATATTTACAAGTTTACATCTTAAAAGTTTCTTGGTGTCATAAAATCCAGATTCTCTTCCAACTGCTAATAATAAGGAAATCATAGTGAGGTTTTCCCATTACATAGTGAAATAACCATTGTGTCACCTTAATCTTTTTAAAATACATTTTTATTCTTTCTTTAAAACAGAAAAAATTAAAAATTTTAAAAATATGCTCATTAAAAAAAAAGAAATAAAAATTAACTTTGATCCTTCTCCCAAGAAATTTCCAGTTAAATATTTGGCATGCAGAATTAGAATTGTTTCTTTCTGTACAAGTTTTCTTTTATTTCCTTTAATAAACTTTTGTACTTCTTTGGTGTATAAGTCATAAAAATTTCTTGTGCAGTTTATTCCTAGATATCTTGTTTTGTTTTGACTCTTCTTTTGAATGAGATCTTTTCTTATTATGTTTGAATTGATTATAAGATATCTATTATGTAGCTGAGCAGTTTAAGTATTTTATGAGTTTTAATCATTTATCTTTTGGTTCCATTAGTTTTTCCAAGACAATAATTTTATCTTATGCAAACTAGAATGCATAATGTTTCATAATGGAAAGAATATGCACCATTCTGTTTAAAATTCAAAAGAGAATTTTAGATGTTAGAAAAACTACTGCTCACACTAGGCTTTGGCAATAACATTTGAACTAACATTTAAAATGTCATGAGAACTTTCATATGAAAAAGGTTATAATTTGACACATCAAAAATATTTCATATTGTTATTGTTCTTATGCTGTTTTGACTGGTAGAATCCCCATCAATTATAGGGAGATGAAACAGACCAAATTATGCATTGTGCCTGCATGAATGTATCACAATGTATCTCATTATTATGCATAATTGTAAGACACCAGTAAAAAAAGAACACAGCTTTTATACATGAAATTTTATACATGAAATTAGGAAGAAGGGAAAGGAAAAAGAAAAAGAAAACCCTCATTATCTTATAAAACTCACCCTCACGGAGTGATTGACTATTCCATACATCTATATAACTAATTAGTTTGAAGTTAATAAGCTACCTATGTTTTCCAATTTTAAGCCTAAGTACAACTTTTCTTCCTCAGTGTATTAAAAGATATTTTCTTAGAAAAAAGAAACATAAATTTTAACCATGTAAAAGATTGCCCCATTACATGAATGATCTCCTGCGTATTTTCCCCCCTAATCCTTAGAGAAGTCATCTTTTATCTATCCTGTAGAGACTACTTAAGGCAGTTTGTTTTAACAAATATTTGAATTCTCTGCCAAATCTGTAAAAAAAAATTTCATATTAAAATATTCTTTAACGTTTTAGCCACCAGAAAGCTATCATTGCATTATGTATCATAGTGTTCTTCTTATACTTTAAGAAATTTCTCCTGAAATTATATATCCTAAAATATTTTCAGTTGTTGAATATATCTAACACATTTAACATTTTGATAACACTCAAGCAATATCTAAAATGTCATATAAAGTGAACAAGAAAAAATTTCCAAAGTGCTCTTAAATTATTTAACACGAAAAATTCTGTTCAAGTAAAAGTTACTCAGCCCAAAGCCTTCTAAAAAATAGGCTGAAGTAGCCACTTTGAATTTCTTATTGGTAAGCACAAAATTGAAATGGCCTATGGTGGAATATGATGGACATCATAGCCCTAGCTTTATGTATGACCGCATGTGTGTTGTGATTCTACATCACATACAACCAGAGAAATGAAAAGTTGTGCTCCATCTGTGTACAATGAATCAAAATGCAGTCTTCTATCATGTAAACATAAACAGAATAAGTAAATAAATTTTTAAAAAAATTGAAATGGCCTAAATAACATGCACTTGTTTGGGATTCAGAAAGTATTTGTTTTAGTAGTTTCAAAATCCTTTATATGAACTGTGTGTTAACCACTTTTGAGTTTTTCAGAACTGTATTATAGAACATATGCCCTATATTATTTAAAACCCTGATGGGGCCTGAGATAGTATTACATAATTAAATATGTTATGATTTTTGTAAAAATGTGTGAATCTTAACATTAAATAGGCACCAAGTGATTTCAGTTCAGGTTGGACTTGTTCACTATGTTGATAATAAAATAAACTTTTATTTTGAGAGATTTTTATATTATGAGATTTTGAAACTGAAGTAATTCTGCTAATGATTGAGTATGTGATTTTGGTTATTTTTCTGAGCCTCAGTCATCTCAGTTGCTAAAATGAGAAGCTCGACTAAGCAAATTATTTCTGAACTTTTCAAATTCTGAATCTGAATGTTTATTCATTTCTCTGACATAACAATACTGAAATTAAATCAGTTTTATAATAACTCAGTTTAATAATTCCTTAGTTTGGAGGCCCTCTATATTCTTGGAAGGTGAATGTTATTTGTGATCTATATCTAAAGATTCAAATATGTAGGTCAAGAAGTTTTTCCACATGGTCTTCTGTATAGTTGGAAATAAACTTAGTTTGAAGTTTATCAAGACAGATTAGATTTTGGTTACAACTTTGATTACAAGAATGCATTCTACTGTATGATTCTTTCTTATTAATAACTTTATTTTATTGTATTTATTTATGTGGTGCTGAGGATTGAACCTAGTGCCACACATGTGCTAAGCGAGTGTTCTACCACTGAACCACAATCCCACCCCCTACTGTAAGATTCTTATGGTCAAAATTAAAATTTAGACTATATAAAAATGGTGAAAAACATTGTTTGGGTTGCATTATTTTCTTCTGAAAGCCAGAAGAACAAATTTCATGGGGACAGACAGAATTAAACTAAGGTAGCTGAAGGGGAATCTGCAAAACCCCATTTTGTTTCAGAGCCCAAATCTTTGAATCTCAACACTAAGGAAAATGAGGTCTAAATCTAAAGTGGTTGGATTATCCCCTGAGGAAAGACTAAAACTAATCAACTAGAGAACTAGTGAGGTCTCTGACTAGATAGAGATGGCAAACTTGGACAGTTGAGCTATGGGTAGAATTATGAAAACAACAGAGAAAAAGTAGTAGGCCCAAACTAACAAACCAACCTAGATTTGTTCTGGAGACTTCCTTTATGTGTCTGGTTGTGGTGTCATAAAAAGAAAACAAATGTATTTGATTATCTTTTGGTATGGGTACCCCTCTTCAATTTTTCTTCTTTTCTACTATTTCTTAGATTTTTATCTCTTTTCACTTCTTTCACAGAATTTATCTGATGGTCCCTAAGGGCATTTAAATTTGCCACTCCAGTCTATAGGTTATACTATTAAAGCAGATGAAAACAGATGATAGTAGGGAGAGAGGCTATGGTATAGACAGGAAATAATGCCATTCTTCTGAATGACTAGAAGACATCCAGCTACTACCACCCCCTTTATTCATTTCCTCAAATAATATTTATTGAATATTTTCTGTATACTAGGCACTGGGGATATAATCAGAAATAAGATAGAGTACATATATCTGTGAAGAGGAATAGGCATCAAATCAGTAAATATGCATGTGATACAAATTGTCATGGAAAAGAAAAGAATAGGATGAGGAATATGAGGTTCTTCCTTATTTACATGGCAAGGCCAGATGAGGTCTCTTCGAGGTGACATATTGTGTGAGCTAAAAGCTGAGCAGAAACCAGTCAAGTGAAGAGAAGAAGGAAAAATCTTTAAAGCAGAGGGAAAGGCAAGTGGGAAGGCCTTGAGTCAGAATGAAAATGGCATATTTGAGAAATAGATAACTGTATTTGGAATATGTAAAAGAGATGCAAGAAGAGATGACCCAATTCAGATCATGCTGGATTTTATAGTCTATTTAAAAGAGTTTGGGACTATTTAAAAACGGTAATGGGAAACCACTGAAGGACTTCAAGTAAAGTCCGATTAGAGTCATTAAAAGAGATTACTTGTATAGAGAATGGACTGCAGGGGTACAAAGCAGAACTGCTTCTAAATCCAAGCAGGAGGTGGCTTGACTCATATAGAGGTAGTGGAAATGGATAGATTGTGCATTTTGGATGAATAATTTTAATGGATAAGGTTTGGGGATGAGTAGAGACCAGATTTTAGGATGGATTGCCAATGTTATTTAAAGTTTTGAAATAAGACTTTCTTGAGCAGAGGCCCTGGAGAAATTATACACTAGAATTTATTTCTCTATCCTAAAGCTGGTATATTGTTAACATAATCCATGGTATCACAGCAGAGTTTCAAAAGTCATAGATCTTTACTATTTTCTCCTTCATTAAATAAGGTTTAGGTTATTGCAAAGACCATTATATATGGGTAGATCAGTCTAATAGATATGGAACAAAATTTTATGAATAGAGGGTACTGTTATTGAAAGTGCCACCTGACCATTTTTTTTTGCCCTGGAGGCACTATATTCTTAAAAATATGTTGGATCAGTTCAGTGCTATATTGCAGGTTGGGTTGTCAGGAAGTAAATGCTGAGGCAGATTTGGGGATGCAAATGTTTATCAGGGATCCATATCTGTGAAAGGAAGGAGGAGACAGGAGTCAGCGGATTAAAAAGACAACTCTGACTAACCCAGCAGGAAGCTCTTGAGCAAATATTTTCCATCAGAGTGTCCCATGTTGGTCCCAACTTGATTTTTACCATGACTTGTTCATTCATTGGGTATTGGCTGTCCCCCAAAGGGTATAATTTGTACTAGGCTGTTCTCTGTAGCTGAGTCCAACCCTGAAGGAGGTGACAGCTAGAGGATGTCTACAGACCACACTCCATAAATAGATCAGCAAGTCCTTTCTGGGAGGGAAATTTGCCTGGTTCATCCCCATATACACTACAAGTACTGCTATGTTACTTGTAATAGAAATAATGAGTAATTTATTCTTCAATTCATAGTTTTTTTCTCCCCAGGAACTCAAGATAAAACATATACAGTTTTCTAGTCACCAAATATTTATCATTTGAGACAATCCAATAAAGGAGAATTAAGAGAGAAAAGATTGGAAGGAGTGACAAAGAACAAGAATGGCACAGAAGAAAAACATTAGTGAAGGGAGCTTCTAGGGGCCAGGACAAGCACATTTTTTTTTTTTTAATGGTGCTAGAAAGTGAATCCAGGGGTGCTTAACTAATGAGCCACATCCCCAGCCCATTTTTATATTTTATTTAGAGATAAGGTCTTACTGAATTACTTAGGGCCTTGCTAAATTGCTGAGGCTGGCTTTGAACTCACAATCCTCCTGCCTTAGCCTTCACAGCTGCTGGGATTACAGACATGCGCCACCACGCGTGGCCTCACTGTTGAATGCACTTCACTTAGCACATCTTTAAAAGCATTTAAAAAATAACAGAGTAGAAGGAGGAGATATAGAGGGAGGAAGATGGATGAGAAAGGGGAGGAAATGTGGAATGAATTTGATAATTTACATTAATATGTAATCATATTAATCAAGATGTGATACTTAAAATTATGCTCTCAGTGTGTATAAATATACCACAGTGAATTCCACCTTATGTATATATGTAAAGCATCAATCAAAAATAAATAAATAAATAAGTGAAATGAAGACCAATAGAGTAAAGGAAGCAGAATACACAGAAGGAGGAGAGGAAGGAAAGGTGAGGGGTACCGGGGACTGAAATGGAGAAAATTAAATTCTATGCATGTATGATTTTGTCAAAATGACTCCAACTGTTATGTATAAATATAATACACTAATAAAAGAAAAAAATGGAAAAATAACATGTGAAACTTAAACTCTTGTTTCCTTGACAGATAAGGAAAACATGAACAGAGACTGGCCATTCATGACAATTCAGAGAAATGCTAGCTCAGGTATTTTTTTTTTCTATTTCCAATTCTGTTTTATGATTTATAGTGGACTATGTACTTTTGAAACAATATAAAATTGGCATGTTTATTTCCAAATTCTCAATATGGAAAAGCTCCTTCTCTGAATACACTGAATAACTGGCCAGTTCCCTCATAAGAGTTTATTTGGATCTTCTATAGTGGCCAGTATAAAGTCGCTCTCCTCTGTATATATCCTGAAATCATTTGAGGTCCTGAAAGCATTTGGTAGCCTCTTATAATCAGTCATATAGTCCATGATTTTTTAAGTAACTCCTACTTAATTTATGTAGCAGAGATTAATTACCCACATAATTGAGTTGAGAGTACATTTTTTTTGTTTGAATCACCCAGCTTATTATACTTTATACTACTTGGATTTAGAGTATTTCCTACTTGTATTTTACTTTATCAAAGAAGGTTAATATACTAAACCAGGATCTTATATATATTTGTGTATAGAATATTCAAATATTTTGTATAATTATAATCTTATTTGAACTTTTAAAATTTTGTTTTTAGTTTCAAGCTTTTTTAAAATTTAATTTAAATTTGATCTATTTATAAAAGTTAGAAATGCATTTATGATTAAAAAACTATATATGTAATCATATTAATCAAGATGTGATACTTAAATATTCACAATTCGTACCTAAACATTTTAAATAAAGAGTGACAACATTTCTTATATGTGGCTTATAAATTTTTAAAAATTTGTTTTAGTTGTAGATGCATGCAGTATCTTTATTTTATTTATTCATTTTTATGTGGTGCTGAGGATCGAACCCAGTGACTCACACATGCGAGGCAAGCGCTTTACCACTGAGCTACAGCCCTAACCCCACTGACTTATAATTTTTGATGACCCACAATATATTAACATATAGAATTGTTCCTTTAATACTTTTTGAAGTAATGTTATGCAAGGAATATACAAATTCTTTAAAAAGAGATCTGAAGTTCACAATTTCCTCTTAATTATATTTTGACCTCCAATAACATGATACTGTTTTTTTTGTTCTTTTTCTGTTTTTATAAAAAATAGATAATCTGGTATTCCATATGAAAGATAGAATGAGAAGCACCATGTACAAGCCAGCAGATTATCAACAATTGCGTGCTTTAACTGAAGCCAAAAAGTTAGCTTCTGCTTCTACAGAGCTAAAGGTTAGAAGTTTTCTATGTATGTGTTTATCTAGTTTTGGAAAATTGAATTACTAGAAAGTGTAATATTATTTACATTGCAAATGCAAAAATAAGTGTCTTTCTAAATAGCTTTTAGAGTCTCCCAACTATTAATAATAGTGAATAGCAGCTAACATTTATTGAATGTTCTTAGACACTCTTGTATAATTTATATGCATTACTTGTTTAATGTTCAAACCTTTGAGGACTGAATTCAAATTTGCTTTTGGAAATGTAGTTACTTCATTAACTTTCAACAATTTCCAACTTAATCTGAAAAATAAAGCTTGCTAGAAAGCATCAGCCATGGATTATTATCTGATTTAAAATTCCTTTTTCAATACAGTATAAATGTGCCCACAGATGCTCTGTATTCTAGAATTTTCTTTTTGTTCAAATATATGCCCCAGGCCAAGAAAAGATCAGCCTAAATTAAATTTAAAAGGGGTATATGCACAAACAATTGTACACAGTATTTTTGGATCATGGATAGTTAGGATTATTAATGCAGTATATTTTTTCTTGTGTGAATAATAATGTTTACTAAAAATGTTATTTTTGATTGTTAGGATTCTTTGAAAAACTGGTTTGATGAAGCAGCACATTGCAAGTTTCCATTTGCATTTAAAGTTTTTGTATTTGTTAGTTTTGTATGACATTTAATCATTAATACCTTTTCAAAAAGGCAATTATGATTCCAAAAGCATATTGATACCTATTCTAGGGAAATATATCCATGAGTTATATCTCTTCAAACTAAGGTAACTACTTAAAAAGTAAGGTATTATTTGTTTGATTCATATATAAATTTAAAATAATTTTATGTTATGAGGACAAGTAAATTTTATAGAAAAAGCCACATAACTATCATCCTAATATATCTATTTTCATATCATACTTCTATTCTGAGCTATCGTACACAATACCACATACATGAAAACATACATATTTTAATACATATTAATTACATATTAATATACATTTAATACATATTTTATTCTGTGATGAACACAGATCTGAAATTCTATATACTTCTTAACATTTTATCATATTATCTTTGTATTATTTGTTATTTGATATTTTACTACAGCAGTCAACAAACATTTTTTATGTGCCTACCATTTGCCTTGAAAATACAATAGTGAACACTAATACAACCCTTACCCCCATGGAGTGTATTGTTTGCTGGGATAGGGATGACAGTGTTTATTAAGTCAGGAAATAAAATTACATTAAGTGTAAACTGAAATAAAAACACACTGACTGGTGTATAATAGCAGGACCTGATCCTGACTGGGTGATTAGAAAAGGTCTTTCTGAGGAAGTGACATTGGAATTGAGAGCTCAAGGTCAATTAGAATTAACTAAGCAAAACCAGAAGTGACATGTTTCTATTGTACTCCAAATAGAAGAAGATGCATGAATTATTGTGATTCGATATTTTCTGTATTTAGGTTACATCCAATTTGTTATATTAGTTTCCCTGCTACTACAAAAATCTTCATGCATGGAGACTTTTCAATATTTTAGAATCATCTATCCCCATGAGATACATTCCCATAATGGGAATGTTTGAGCCAAAATGTATGATGATTTTTTTTAGCTTTTTTGAGACCTATTACCAAATTTCTTTTCCAAGGTATTGTTTTAATTTTAGCGATACCAACACAGAATCTCCGTACCTTTATCAGTGTTGGAATATGTACCTATATATTCCTAGTATTATTCACCCATCTATTCATCTGCCTGAGATGCACCAAAAAAGGCATTTGGCTGAATGTAGAAGGATTGAGTGTCTAAAGTCAGTTTTTTGGGCCACGGAAAATAAATATTTCTTTGACTTGCTATCAGAGAGTAAATATATTTAAGATTTTTAATTACTATTGTGGTTTTTACAATTTGACATTAAATGCAGGAACACTAACTTTTTAGCACTGTCAGCTGCTAGATTGTATCTCTGGTCACAGTATTATATGTTTGTGAGGTTAAACAGATGCTCCTTTCAGCTGACATTTTAATAGAATCACTAGCTCTCTGTTCATACTGGAATATAATTCAGAAGAAGCTTTTTAATTACATTAGATTCTAGAAAACTTTGTACCTGGCATTCATAGCTTGGAAAAACCTCAAAAAATCCTTTTTCTTCAATAAATGAAAATGGTTGTCTGTAGTAATCATTTTAATAAGTTTTTGTTTAGATTTTTTATTATTCATAGATTAATAATGAAAATAAATTTTCCTTTAAAGCATCTTTGTATTGTCTATTGTTTTATTTTATGGTTAGTAAGAACAAAAGGTGTCCTGGATACCTCATAATTTTCTAACAATATTTTTCTTTATACAAATTTTATTTTTCACTATATCTGGATTAAGGAAGATGTATTAGAAATGTTATACATGATTTTCAAAGTTTAGCCTTCTCATGTAAATTAGAGGTGACAAGTGAACTTTTGCTTTTAATTTATTTGTAAGATGTGAACAATTCCTTGAAAGACTCATGGCTAAAATGGAATTAAATAAATGGAAGTTAGATAAAATCTTAGAAGTTTATATTTTGATGTTATGGATGGTAATGTATCAAATAGTCTATGCTAAGTAAAATTATTATTACAATATTATCTGTTATTCTTTCTTATTTTATTATTTAACTTTTTATAAAATGTGTTGACTCAGAAAATGTGATTCTGATTAGAATCAGAAAATGTGATTCATCCTAATGTTTATAGCTAATGCATTCTCTCTTAATATTTGTATTAATTATCAATCTATTTCCCTGTTTATTTTACTATTTATATATTGTATATACATTGTTTCTAATTGTAGATGGACACAATACCTTTATTTTGTTTACTTATTTTTATGTGGTGCTGAGGATCAAACCCAGTGCCTCACACATGCTAGGCAAGCGCTTTACCACTGAGCCACAACCCCAGCCTGTATATATGTACATTTTTAATGCACAAAATTAACAGTTGTAGCACATTAATTATTATAGCATTTTATTCTGGTAATATAAATATATTAAGATGGAATGATAGAATGTTAACATTTAAAGCACATAAGGAGATTGTTGCTTCAGGTTATATTAGAATAATTAGCTACTTGCCTGATTTGTATTACTGACACTCTTGTACTAATTAAAAGTGATGGTCATCTATATAATCACTGTGTCATTGACAATGATCAATTTCTGGATGCTAGATGATACAATGAAGTGGACTGTTTTAGTCAGCTTTTTCACTGCTGTGACTAAAAGTCCTGCTAAGAACGTATACGTTGTATACGTTCTTGGTTCAATCTGGGTAAGTCATATGTCTCTAGGAATTTGTCCATATCTTCAAGATTTTCTAGCTTATTGGAGTATAAATTTTCAAAATAGTTTCTGATGATCCTCTGGATTCCAGTAGTGTCTGTGATGATATTTCCTTTTTCATCTTGGATTTTGGTAACTCAAATTTTTTGCCTCTTCCTTTTGGTTAATTTAGCCAAGGGTTTATCAATTTTGTTTATCCTTCCAAAAAGCCAGATACTCATTTCATTGATCTTTTGTATTTCTTTATCTCAACTTAATTATTTTTTGCTCTGATTTGAATTATTTTCTGCATTATACTGAATTTGGTATTGGTTTGTTCTTCTTTTTCTAGGGCCCTGTGATGTAATGTTAGATTACTTATTTGGCATAGTTCTATTATTTTAATGTATGAGCTCAGTGCTATGAACTTTCCTTTTACAACTGCCTTCATGCTATACCAGAGATTTTGATATGCTTTCGCACTATTCTCATTTACTTCTAAGTACTTTTAAAATTTCTTCCCCAGTCTATTCTGCTATCCAATTATCATTCAAAAATGTATTATTTAATCTCCAGGGGTATGAGTAGTTTTTGTTTTTTATTTTATTTTTGATTTCTAACTTAATTCTATATGATTGGACACACTGCAAGGAATTATCTCTATTTTTTTGTACTTGTTAAGATTTGCTTTGTGACCTAAAATATGTTCCATTTCAGAAAATGTTCCATGTGCTGCTGAGAAGAAAGTGAATTCAGTCATTGATGGATGAAATATTCCATAGCTGTCTGTTAGGTTTATATTATTTATTAATTGTATTTTTTAGTTCTATAGAATCTTTATTTAATTTTTGTTTGGAAGATCTATTCAGTGATGAGAGAGCCAGGTTAAAGACATCCAGTGTTATTGTATTGTGGTCTATTTGATTCTTAATATTGAAAAGGATTCATTTGATGTATATAGATGATCCATTGTTTGGGGCATAAATATTTATAATCAGTATAGGTCATTGACATATAATTCCCTTAAGCACTATGAAATAAACTTCTCTGTCTTTTTTGATTAATTTTGGCTTGAAGTCCACTTTATCTGAGAATAGTAATCACTGTTTGTTTACAAGATCCATGTGAATGGCATGCATTTCCATTCTTTCGCCTTTAGTCTGCAGATGTCTTTGCCTATGAGGTGAGTCTCTTGCAGACAGTATATTGTTACATTTTGTTTTTAATCCATTCTGCCAACCTATGTCTTTTGATTGAAGAGTTTAGACCATTTATATTCAATGTTATTAGTGAGAGATGATTTTAATTTCCTGCCATTTTTATGTATTCCTAGTGTTTACATTGTTTTGAAGTCTCCTTTGATTGACTGTTTTTCTAGTGTAATTCCTCTCTATGCTGGTTTTCATTTTCATTTTTCATTTCTTCATGACATTTTATTAGGTATATTTTGTATTACAGGCTTTCTAGTTATAAATTCTTTTAGCTTTTGTTTGTCATTGAAGGTTTTTATTTCATCTTCAATTTTGAAGCTTAATTTTCTCACTCTAGTATTCTTGATTGTCATCAATATTCTTCCACAGCTTGGTATATATTATTCTAAGCCCTCTTAGCTTTTAGGGTCTGGGTTGAGAAATCACTTGAAATCCAGTTTGGTTTACCTTTAAATGTGACCTTTTTTTGGTAGCTTTTAAAATTTCTTACTCTGGATGTTAGACATTTTCATTAAAATGTGATTTTGTATATTTGGAGTGCTATGTGCCTCCTATATTTGAATTTCCTTTTCATTCTTAAGGTTTGTAAATTTTTTGATGTTATTTCATTGAAAAAAAAGTTCATTCCTTTAGTTTGTACTCCAGAGACTTTACCTACCCCAATGAATCTTAAATTTTGCCTCTTAATGTTATCCTAGATTTCTTGAATATTCTGTTTATGGTCTTTTAATATTACTTCTCTATGACTGACTTTATTTTCAAGATTATATACTTTATCTTCTATATTCAAAGTGGTCTAGTATATTGGTGATGCTGTCTTTCTAAAATTTGTTCTTTTTAGATACACATGACAGTAGAGGGTATTTTGACATCTTATACATACATGGAATATAACTTATTCTATTTAGGAACCCATTCTTGTGGTTGTATGATGTGGAGTTTCACTGGTCATATATTCATGTATGAGTATAGTAAAGTTATGTCCAATTCATTCTACTATCTTTTCTATTTCCTTTCCCCCTCCCTTCCTTCCATTACTCATTTGTCTTATCTACCGAACTTCTTTTCTTCCCCTCTCCCCCCTCCCTTGTTCTGGGTTAACATTACATATCAGACAGAATATTTGGCCTTTGGGTTTTTGGGACTGGTTTATTTCACTTAGCATGATATTCCCCAGTTCCATACATTTATTGGTAAATGCAATAATTTTATTTTTCTTTATGGCTGAATAGTGTTTCATTGTGTATATGTACCACGTTTTCTTTATCCATTTTTCTGTTGAAGGGCACCTAGGTTGGTTCCATAGCTTGGCTATTGTGAATTGAGCTGCAATAAACATTAATGTGGCTACATCACTGTAGTAATCTGATTTTAAATCCTTTAGGTATATACCAAAGAGTGGGATAACTGGGCCAAATGGTGGTTCCATTCCAACTTTTATTAGAAATCTTCATACTGCTTTCCAGAGTGGTTACACCAATTTGTAGTTTTACCAGCAATGTATGAGTGAATACTTTTCCCCACATTCTCATCAACATTTATTGTTACTTGCATTCTTGATATTTGCCATTTGACTGCAGTGAAATGGAATCTCAGGGTAGTTTTTTTTTTTTTTTCTTCATATTAAACACCTTTATATGCACTTTCAATGAACAGTATATATATATATATATATTTTTTTATCAACCATCTTTACTATACCCATTCCCCTTTCCTGCCCCCCACCTCCCCCATGTCGTGTCCAGTGTTCCTCTATTTCTCTTATGTTTCCCATTCCCACCTCCCTTATTCATCAGCATCCACTAATCAGAGAGACCATTCGGCATTTGGTTTTTTGGGA
>PVHX01022675.1:0-27250 GCA_004024805.1 Geosciurus inauris
AAAAAACTGGTTGGAACATGGCACCCCGCTACTTCCAGTCTCAGTCTCGGATAGCCAGAGCCCTGGGCCGAGGCCCCGGCTGCAACCGCGCCTCTCCGGCCGGCGCTGAAACCACACCTCCTGGCTACCGCTGCCTCCCGGTGATCCTGTACTCACACATACACGAGCGAAATTCCTGCGTTTGATGTTGAGCTGCAGAATGATGCCAGGAAGCTGGCTGGAAAACGGCACCTCCACCACTACCAGCTTTGGTCCCTGAGAGCCTAGCGCAGAGTGGACTGTCTAGGCCGCCATCTTGGAACCGCCCCCCCTTCTTATTAATTCTTGATGTTACTTTAGGAATCCTGTTGAGAAAGTATTTTTTAAATCCAAAAATGATAAAGATTTGGGACTACATTTTCTTTAAGTATGCACAGGGTCTCTTGTCTAAAGACAAATTCCTTGATTCACTCTTTATTGAGTATTACATTGGATTAAAAGTGATCCAGTTTCATTTTACTGGATATGGATTTCCAGTTTTTCCACAACTATTTCTTGAAGATGTATGTTTTCTCCAATGTATATATATTGACTTTTTCTAGTGCCATAACTATTTATGTGGGTTTATCACTGTGTCTTTTGTTTCACAGGTCTTTATGTCTGTTTCAGTGCCAATATCATGTCATTGTCATTATTCTAGTTCTGTAGTATAAGGTCTGGTATTGTGGTGCCTCCTACTTCACTTTTCTTGCCAGTGGCTACTTTGGCTATGCTGGGCCTTTTATTTTTCCATATAAATTTCAAGTCTGCTTTTTTCCATTTATATAAAGAACATAATTAAAATTTTAATAGAAATTTTATTTAATCTGTATATGACTTTTGATAGTGTGGCCAAATTAAACATACTGATTCTTTTTATACATGAATATAGGAAATATTTCCATCATCTAAATTCTTCTTCAATTTCTTTCTTGAATGTTCTTCCATTTTCATGATAGAGATATTTCACCTTTTTTGTTAGATTTGTTTCCCAAGTATTTTTTTAAACTACTGTGAATGAATAGTTATCCTAGTTTTCCTTTCAGTTGATTCATCATTGGTGAAGATGAACACATTTGATTTATAAGTTTTATTTTAATTTCTTCTTTTTTTCTGAGTTTTTTAAATGAATTCCAGAAGCTCTGTGGTAGAGTTTTTTAGGGCTTCTAAGTATTGAATCATATAATTTTCAAGTAGGGATACTGTGAGCTCATTTTTTTTTCTATTTGATATTTTAAAATGTCTTTCTTTTGCTAATCACTCTGGATAGGGTTTCTAGAACTATGTTTAAAAGAAGTGGCAAAAGAGAGCATCTCCATTTTATTATAGTTTTTCAAGAGAATGTTTTTCAATTTTTATCCATTTAAAGTGATATTGACATTGGGTTTAGCATGTATTTATATATGTATATATGTATATATTTATATATGTATATATGTGTATATGTATACTTTCACAATGTTGATGTATGTTACTACTATCCCTAGTTTTACTAGTGTTTTAAACATGAATGTATGCTGAATTTTATCAAATATCTTTCTACATCTATTGAGATAATAGTGTGATTTTCATTTTAAGTATATTGATATTATAAATTATGTTTACTGATTTCCGTATGTTGAACCAAACTTTCATCCCTTGAATAAACTACACTTGATTATGGTGCACTATTTTCTTAATATGTTTTTGTATATTATTTGCTAGAATTTTATTAAGAATTTATGTATCTAAGTTTTTAAAGGATATTTGTCTAAAGTTTCCTTTCCTTGATTTTTAAAATCTGATTTTGGTATTAGGATGATAGTAGCTTCAGAGAATGAGTTTGGAACTTTCCTACTTTTCTATTTTACAAAATAATTTGAGAACTTTTGGTATAAATTCCTCTTAAGGTCTTGTAGAACTCAGCTGAGAATCTATCTGGTCAGAGGCTGGCTGCCCCTCAAACCCTGAGATACCCCAAACTAAGAATTTTACAGCAAATTTTAGTTTTTTTCTAGTGTTTTGTATTGATTTGCTCCACTTCAGCCAGAGGCTTAGCTCCAATTGTGTTCTTTATCCTTGTCTGATGTACCCCAAATTCCTCAGTTTTCAAGGCTCTCTATTGATATTTAGCATGAGTGGAGTGACTTTTTAACTAAATTCCTACAGAAGTAGTGTTCTCTCTGTTTATGTCCTGAGTCATGGAGCACTGATAAAAGCCATTTCCCACTAATCCATTATCTTATCTCTCATAATGGTATAATTTTAAAAAAACATGAAGCTTAAAAGAAATTCAACTTGCCATTATGAATGCATAAACTGACACTGTGGAGATACATCCAGCTATTCCATGCAAATTCAATTTAAAAAATAAATCAAGAGTAGCCACACTTTTATAAGATAAAATAGATTTTAAGTCAAACTAGAAAAAAGGTTATTATTCAATAATGAAGGAATCAATTAGCAAAAGAAAATATAATTTCTAAATATACATGTACCCAATATTTGAGACCCTATATATGCAAGTAAAATATTAACAGACCTACAGAAAAAAAATACATTAATATATGAGGTAACAATTTTTGCCTTACTTTTTTTTTACATATTTATTGGTGTTCTATATTTACATATAACACTAAACTCAGTTTGAATTAATCATACATACATGCTATGTAATTTGCTCCAATTTATTTATTTATTTATAATTTATGTATTTTAAAATGTATTTCAAGTCATAGTACCATATATAGAGCTCATTTTTCCATCTCTCTGGTTGCAAACAAGATAGAGTAACACCATACATGACTTCATATATGTACCTAGGGTAGTGATGTCTATCTCATTCCATCATTTTTGCTACTTTCCTTTCCTCAGCCCTCCCCAACTTCCCCCTCCCCCATTCAAAGTTTCTCCATTTATCCCATGCTCCCCACCCACCCCCCTTATGTATCAGAATCCACTAATCAGAAAGAACATCTGACTTATGTTTTTTGGGGGATTGGCTTGCTTCACTGAGCATGATGTTCTGCAATTCCATCCATTTACCTGCAAATGCCATGATTTTATTTTCTTTTATTGCTGAGTAATATACTATTTTGTATATATACCACAGTTTCTTTATCCATTCATCTATTAAAGTGCATGTGGGTTGCTTCCACAGTTTTGCAATTGTGAATTTTGCTACTATAAACATTGAAGTGGCTGCATCATTGTAGTATGCTGTTTTTAAATCTTTAGGGTATAGACCAAAGAGGGTCAAATAGTTGTTCCATTCCAAGATTTTTAAGGAATTTCCATACTGCTTTTCAGATAGGTTGAACCAATTTTCAGTCCCACCAGCAATGTCTGATTTTGTCTTTTTCACGGCATCCTTGCCAGAATTTATTGTTGCTTGTATTTTGGGTAGCTACCATTTTGACTGAGGTGAGATGAAATTTGATCTATTTCTTGAAGAAATAGTAGAGAGTAGTTTTGATTTGCATTTCTCCAATTGCTGGAGATGTTAAACATTTCTTTATATATTTGTTTATTGATTGTGTATTTTCTTCTGAGAAGTTTCTATTCAGCTCCTTAGCCCATTTATTTATTGTGGGTTTTTTTTTTTTTTTGGTGTTTTTTGTGTTTTTTATATATCCTGGAGATCAGTGCTCTATCAGATATGTGTGTGGCAATAATTTGCTCCCAGAATGTAGACTGTCTGTTTACCTCATTGATTGTTTCTTTTGCTGAGAAGAAGTTTTCTAGTTTAAATTCACCCCATTTATTGATTCTTGTTTTTATTTATTGCACTTTGGAAGTCTTGTTGAGGAATTTGGGCCTAATCCAACATGATAAAGATTTGAACCTACTTTCTCCTTAGGTGCAGGATCTCTGGTATAATTTCTACATCCTTGATCCAATTTGAGTTGAGTTTTGTGCATGGTAAGAGATAGGTGTTCAGTTTGATTTTGCTGCATATGGATTTCCAGTTTCCACAGCACCATTTTTTGAAGAGGCTCTCTTTTTTTCCAATGTATGGTTTTGGCACCTTTGTCTCCAGTATGAGATAACTGTATTTATGTGGGTTAATATCTGTGTCTTCTATTCTTTTTATAAATTTTGTTTATTTATTTATTCTACTTAGGTATGCATAATAGTGGAATGCATATTGATTCATCATACACAGATGCAGCACAACTTTTCATTTATCTGGTTGTATATGTTGTAGAATTACAACATATATGCAGTCATACATGGAGCTAGGGCTATGATGTCCATGTTATTCCACCATTTTTATGTCCTGATGCCCCTCCTCACTCCCACTCCTGTCACCAAATTTCCTCCATTCTTCCCTTGCCCTTCCCCGCGTTATGTATCAGCATCCACTTATCAGAAAGAACATTCAGCATTTGGTTTTTTGGAATTGGCTGACTTCACTTAGTATATTTTCCAGCTTCATCCATTTACCTGCAAACATCATGATTTTATTCTCTTTTCTTGCTGAGTAATATTCCATTGTGTATATATACCACAGTTTCTTTATCCATTCATCTACCAAAGGACATCTAGGTTGGTTTCCCAGTTTAGCTATTGTGAATTGAGCCACTATAAACATTGAAGTGGCTGCGTCACTATATTATGCTGTTTTTTAATCTCTGGGGTATAAACAAAGGAACGAGATAGCTTATTCAAATGGTGGTTTCATTCTAAGTTTTCTAAGCAATCTCCATTCTGCTTTCTAGATTGGTTGTACAAATTTTCAGTCCCATCAGCCATGTATAAGTGTGCCTTTTCCCCTACAACCTTGCCAACACTTATTTCTTTATACATTCTAAATAATTGCCATTCTGACTGGTGTAAGATGAAATCTTACAGTTGTTTTTTTCGGATTTCTCTAAATGAGATGTTGAACATTTTTTATATGTCTGTTAATCAATTGTATTTTTTTTTCTGAGAAGTGTGTATTCAGTTCTTTGCCCAATTTATTGATTCTGTTGTTTGTTTTTTGTTAAGTTTTTGTGTTCCTTATATATTGGAGATTAGTGTTCTATCTGATGGGATTGTGGCAAAAATTTGTTCCCAGAATGTAGGGTTTCTGTTATCTTCATTGATTGTTCCTTTTGCTGAGAAGAAGATTTTAGTTTGAATCCATCCCACTTATTGATTCTTGATTTTACTTCTTGCACTATAGGAGTCTTGTAAAGAAAGTCCTAATGTGACGCGATAAAGATTTGGGCCTATTTTTCTTCTATTAGGCATAGGATCTCTGGTCTAATTCCTGGGTCCTTGATTCACTTTGAATTGAATTTTGTGCATGGTGAGAGATATGGGTTTAGTTTCATTTTGCTGCTTATGGATTTTTAGTGCTTCCAGCACCATGTGTTGAAGAGGCTCTCTTTTCTCCAGTGTACATGTTTAGCTTCTTTGTCTAGTATAAATTAACTGTATTTTAGTGGATTTGTCTCTGTGTCTTCTATTATGCACCATTGATCTACATGTCTACTTTGGTACCAGGACCATGCCACTTTTGTTACTATAGATTTGTAGTATAGTTTAAGGTATGGTATTGTGATGCCAACTGCTTCATTCTTTTTGCTAAGAATTTCTTTGGCTAATCTGGGTCCCTTATGCTTCCAAATAAATTTCATAATTGCCTTTTATATTTCTATAAGAAATAACATAGGGATTTTAATTGAAATCACATTGAATCTATATAGCACTTTGGTTAGTATGTCCATTTTGACAATATTGATTCTGCCTATCCAAGAGTATGGGAGATTTTTTATATTCTAAGGTTTTCTTCAATTTCTTTCTTTAGTGTCTTGTAGTTTGCCTTATAGAGGTCTTTCACCTCTTTTGTTATATTAATTCCCCCAAAAAAATACTTTTTGAGGCTATTGTGAATGGGATAGTTTTCCTAATTTTCATTTCGGAGGGTTTGTCACTGATGTATAGAAATGAAATTAATTTATGGGTGTTAATTTTATATTCTGCTACTTTTCTGAATTCATTCATTAATTCTAGAAGTTTTCTGGTAGGATTTTTTGGATTCTCTAATTATAGAATCATGTCATCTGCAAATAATGATAGTTTGAGTTCTTCTTTTCCTTTTTATATCTCTTTAATTCCTTTGGTCTGTCTACTTGCTCTGGCTAGTGTTTCAAGAACTATGTTGAATAGCAGTGGTAAAAGAGAGTATCCTTGTCTTGTTTCAATTATTAGAGGGAATGCTTCCAATTTTTCTCCATGTTGGATAATGTTGGCCTTGAGTTTAGCATAGTTAGCTTTTACAAAGTTGAGTTATGTTTCTACTATCCCTAGTTTTGCTAGTGTTTTTAACCTAAAAGTGTGCTGTATTTTGTCAAATGCTTTCTCTGCAATTATTGATAAAATCATATAACTCTTATCTTTAAATCTATTGATATGATTGATTACCTTAATTGATTTCTGTATGTTGAACCAACCTTGCATTCCTGGAATGAACCACACTTGATCATGGAGCACTATTTTTTAATATGTTTTTTATTAGATTTGCCAAAATTTTATTGAGAATTTTTACATCTATATTTATCAGGGATATTGGTCTGAAATTTTCTTTCTTTAATGTGTCTCTGTATGGTTTTGGAATCAGGGTGATACTCACCTCATAGAATGAGTTTGGAAAGGTTCCCTCCTTTTCTATTTCATAAAGTAGTTTGAGGAGTATTGTTATTAATTCTTCTTTGAAAGTCTTGTAGAACTTGACTAAGAACCCATCTGATCCTGAGCTTTTCTTGGTTGGAAGGCTCTTGATAGCTTCTTCTATTTCCTTACTTGAAATTGATTCATTTGAATTGTACATGGCCTCTGGGTTCAGTTTGTGTAGGTCATATGTCTCTGGAAATTTTTCAGTGTCTTCAGGGTTTTCTATTTTACTGGCATACAAATTTTCAAAATTGTTTATAATTATCCCTGTATTTCAGTAGTCTCTGTTATGATATTTCCTTTTTCATCATGAGCTTTAGTAATTTGGGTTTTCTTTCTCCTTTTTATTAGAATGCCTAAGGATTTGTCAATTTTGTTTATTTTTTTAAAGATCCAGCTTTTCGTTTTGTCAGTTTTTTTGAATTGTTTCTTTTATTTTAATTTTATTGATTTCAGCCCTGATTTTAATTATTTCTTCTCTTTTACTTCCTTTGGTGTAGAGCATCATGCACTGGGAAGGATGGGACTGGATATTGCAGGGCAGTAGATTTAAAAAAGATGTAAATTCATCTTGCTCCAAGCTTGCCCAGCCAACAATTCTTGTGTCCATCATGATTTCTGAGCCTATTTGGGCTGGAAGCACTCACTTAGATCTGACATTAAATTAGTTCTCAACTCCTTTTCCCATCTGGCTCCTATCAATCCCATGGTCTTGTGAATTTGGCAATCAACAGGACACTGTAACTCCTCAACTCCCAGTATCTTGATCCCTCCCTTACCACCAACCTAATCTAATGCTCACAGCTTTGTGGCTGGCCTGTAGCTCTCAGTGCCTGGTTCTAATTCTCCCATACAGCACAGAAAGCAGCATTGTCCCCATGCTCAGGCCTCAGGGCTACTGAAGAGCTATTGGACTAATTGGGAAATGTCAAGAGTGGGATCAGGAGAGATTGTGTTTAGATACTAACTCACAGACCAGGAATTATTAGGTCTATAGCAAATATAAGATTTTAGGATTAGGTTTCTATGTCACATGAGTGTAACCCAAAATAGATTCCTGGGGTGCAGTCTCCCACTGGGTACTGAAAATTTCTGTATCTCATCTTCAGGAATTCTACCTCCAAGACTAAAATTCCCATCTAATAACCCTCAGTATTATGCAGGTGGAGATACCAGCAAACTTCAGACAACACCACCTACTAGCTGAGAAGGGATACAGAGGAGCTTTCGAATTTCAATGGAAATAATTGCTAAATCTTCCTCTTTTTTTCTTTTCCTGAACTTACAACCCCACTCTTTTTGACACCAAGGACTTTTTATGCATCATGCTATTGAGGACTAGGATGTATGAATACAATATTACAGTTTTTTATATATTATTTTCTTTTAAATTTTTTCTTTATCTTTTTAAAACTTTCTGTTTTTCTTATTTTATTTAATTTTTTTTACTTTATATATACATTCTTCTTTAATGTATTTCTTTCTCTAGATTCACTGTCTCTTTTTTATTCTGCTAACATCAAATTTCTATTAATTCTTCCTTCACTCTTTCTTTGAACTTATACTTTTATCTTCTCTCCTCCTACATTATCATAACAACTTCTGTTCTTTGTCCACCATTAAAGTGTAAAATCTTTTGCAAACTAACTGTATTGCAGACATTGATCATATTGAGCACATCATTTATGTTTATTGTGACAAAACTATAGATGTCCTAAGAGGAACTATTTGATATGACTGTATTTTTTTTTGCACTGGGTGCTACTAATATTGATCTTCCCCTTAAAAGTGAGGTATTGGAAACTTGCAGGGACACTAAAAGTCTAAAGGTTATAAAATGTAATATCTCAGATTTACTCTGCTATATGGAAAGATACATGAACAACATGGAAAAACAACAACATTAACAACAAGGAAATAATGTGCCCCCAAACAAATCAAGATGTTTCAGTAATAGAATCAATTGATAATACAATAGAAGAAATGTCAGAAAAGTAGTTCAGAATTAATATAGTTAAATTGATCCTTGATATAAAGAATAAAGTAAGGAGTAAAATCAGAGATAAAATTTAAGTGATGAAAGATTACTTCAATAGAGATAGAGATTATAAAAAAAAATCAAGCAGCCATCCTCCAAATAAATAAGCCAAATTAAAAACACAGTGGAAAATATCACCAACAGATCACCAAAATGCAGAATCTTAGGAAACAAAGACAAAATATATAATCTTAAAAATAAAATAGATCACAGTGAATATGGCAAGAAACTATGAACAGAACTTATACAAATTATGCATTAACATGAAAAGACAAATTAAAGATTTATTTTGATGGTTGAAGGCACAGAGATAAAAACCAAAGAAATGCACTATAATTTTAATAAAATAATGTGAGAACATTTTCCAACCTGGAGAATAAAATGGAAAATCAAATGCAAAAGGCTTACAAGACACAAAGTGTACAAAAGCACAGAAGACCCACACCAAGGCATATTATAATAAAAATAGCATGCAGAATAAGAATAGAAATTTTAAAGGCCATAATAAAAACTATCAGATTCCATATAAGGAGAAACCAATTCAAATCTCAGCAGAATTCTCAGTTCAGACTTTCAAAGCTAGGAGGTCCTGGAAAAGTATACAGCAAACTCTGAAAGAAAATAGATGCCAACAAAGAATGTTATGTACAGAAAAATGAAGCATCATACTATCCATAATAAACAAAAGATAAAGGAATTCACAACTAGAAAGACTGCACTATAGAGCATTCAGAGTGAAATATTCCCTGATGAGAAAAATAGGGAAAAAATAAAATTAAAAAAAAAAAACAAAAACAGCAAAGAAACGGACTACATTAAAGAAAAAATATCTGTCAAAGAAGAAACTAAATTAAAAACCAAAAATAAACAAAAATAATTAGGAATACAAATCATATCTCAATAACCTGAATTTCAATGGCCTAAACTGATCAACCCAAATACAGACTGGCAGATTGGATTAATAAGAAAGACCCAAAAATATGCTGTCATCAAGATACTCATAGGAATAGAGATCAACATGCTGAAAATGAAAGGATGGGAAAAAAAAAAACATATAATTTACATGGACTGCATAAACAAGCAGGAGGTTTCATCCTCACATCAGATGAAGTGAACTTCAAGCCAAAGTTAGTCAGAAGATCTAAAGAAAGACATTTCATACTGCTTAAGAGATTTGTACATAAATGGGTTAATGAAATAATCTGTATTAGCCTTTGTCTTGGGACAACAGACAGGGCCTGGGGGCAGCTCAGCACCACAGCTCAGCATGCCACAGCACTTTATTCAAATCACACAGCCCAAAGCCATTGTAAGTCCAACCTTTCAGCTCTATCTTTGAAAGCGTTTGCATTCGTATTGGGTCACACCCACTGCTATCTTGAGGTACTTCCACTACCACCACAACCATTTTTAGGTGCAGTAGCATTCATGTAGGGACAACTTCGGGGCACAAAAAGTAAACTACAAAGAGAGGTACAGGTAATCCACAAGATTATAGGACAGAAACTGCAATATCTCAGATCAGCACTGCAAGAAAGAAACACACATAATCAGCATAAAAATATAAGGGAAGAAAATGCCTCAAACTAACCAAGATACTACAATAAAAGAATTCATCAACAGCACAGTTAATGAAATGTCAGAAAAAGAATTCAGAACACACATAATTAAAGTGATCTACAAATTAAAGAATGACAAGTGAGCAAATACAACAAAAATTGTTCACTCAAACAAAGAGATAAGAGACAAAATAAAGGCAACAATTGATCACACCAACAAAGAGATGAGGGAGCAAATACAGGTATCAAAAGATTACTTCAAGAAAAAGGTAGATATTATGGGAAAAAAAACAATCATAAATTGTTAAAATGAAGAAAACAATAATCCAAATTTAAAAACTCAATAGAAAGCATTACCAGCAGACTAGATCACTTGGAAGACAAAACTTGAGCTAATAAATACAAAATGTACAATTTTGAAAATAAAGTTGACCACAAAGTGAAGATGACAAGAAACCATGAACAGAACATCTAGGAATTATGGGATAGCATCAAAAGACCAAATATAAGATTTATCAGGACAGACGACACAGAGTTTTAAACCAAAGGAATGCACATTCTTTTCAATAGGATAACATCAGAAAATTTCCCAAACATAAAATATAAATTGGAAAATTAAATACAAGAGGCTTACAGAACATCAAATACACAAAATTACAACAGATCTACACTGAGCCACATTATAATGAAAATACCTAGTATACAGAATACCAATAGGACTTTAAAGACTGAGAGAGAAATCAAATTACATATAGGGGGAGAACAATTTAGATTTCAACATATTTTTCAACCCAGACCCCAAAAGCTAGGAGATTTAAAAAAAAACATATACCAAGGCCTGAAAAAAAAATGGATGCTGACCAAGAATCTTATATCCAGCAAAATTAAACATCAGATTTGTTGATGAAATCAAAACCTTTCATGACAAACAAAATTAAAAGAATTTACAGCAAAAAAGTCTGCACTTCAGGATATTCTTGGCAAAATATTCCATGCGAAAAATAAAAGCATCAATGGAAATCAGCAAAGAGAGAAACTACATTGTTATGTCCAATCAAAGGATAAACCAAGTCAAGTTAAAAACCAAAAATAAACCAAAATGACCAGGATTACAAATTATTTTTAATAATAACCCTAAATTGCCTAAACTCATAATTTAAAATATGTTGACTGACAGATTGGATCAAAAAAGACTCAACAATGTCATGCCCTCAGGAAACTCATCTCACAGGAAAAGACATCCAACAATTAAAAGTGAAAGTGTGGGAAAAAACACATCACTCACATGTACCCTGTAAATAATCAGAGGTTCCATCCTCATATCAGATAAAGTGGACTTCAAACCAAAGTTAGTGAAAAGGGACAAAAATGACATTTCATACTGCTGAAGGGAATTATATATATGTCATAACAATCATAAATATCTGTGCTACAAATAATGGGGAATTTTTGTATATCAGAAAAATCCTTCTCAATTTCAAGAATCAAATAGACCACAACACACACACACAGACACACACACACATACACACACACACACACAAAAAAAATAAAAAACCTGGGCGACTTTAACATACCTCTCTCACCACTGGACAGATCTTCCAAACAAAAACTAAACAAAGAAATCATAGACTTCAATACAATAATCAATAACATAGACTTAACAGACATATATAGAATATTCCATTAATTAGTGAATATACTTTTTTCTCAGCAGCACATGGATCCTTCTCCAAAATAGATCATATGTTATGTCACAAAACAAGCCTTAAAATACAAAAAATAGATATACTTCTCTGCATTTTATCTGACCATAAATACATAAAATTCAAAATCAATGACATATTAAAAAATATAAACTACTTCAACACCTAGAAACTAAATAATACACTATGAATGATGCATGTGTAACAAAAAATATCAGGAAGAGATAAAAAAATTTCTTAGAGGTAAATAAAAACTCTAATATAACATATCAAAACCTCTGGGACACTATGAAGGCAGTGCTGAGAGGAAAGTTCATTGCATTAAGCTCATTTCTTAAAAGAAGAAAAAATCAACAAAGACCTGACATTACATCTCTAAGCTTTAGAAAAGGAGAAACAAACCAACACCAGAAGAAGTAGAATACAGAAAGTAATTAAAATCAGGGTTAAAATGAATAAAATTGAAACAAAATAAATAATTTCTCAAAAAATTGACAAAACAAAAAGCTAGTTTTATGAAAAAAATAATGAAATTTACAAGTCCTTAGCCACCTTAGCAAAAGTAAAAAGAGAGAAAATTCAAAGTACTAAAATTCATAATAAAGAAGAAAATATCATGACAGACAGTGTTGAAATGCAGAGGATAATTAGAAGCTATTTTGAAAATTTATACTCCCGTAATATAGAAAACCCTAAAGACAATTACCAATTTTTAGAGAAGTATGGCATACTCAAACTGAACCAGGATACACAACTTAAACAGATTAATTTCAAGCAAGGAAGTAGAAGACACCATCAAAATCCTACCAACTAAGAGATGCTTGGGATCAGACAGATTCTCAGCCAAGGTCCACAAGACCTACAAAGAAGAATTAATACAAGTACTCCTCAAATTATTCCATGAAATAGAAAAGAAGGGAATTCTTCCAAACTTATTCTATCATGCTAGTATCACCCTAATACAAAACATGACAGAGGCTCACCAAAAAAAGAAAATTTTAGACCAAGATACTTGATGAACATAGATGCAAAAAATTTCAATAAAATTTTGGCAAATTACATATAAAAACTTTAAAAAATAATGCACCATGATTTCACGGGAGTATTTCCATGAATGCAATGTTTGTTCAACATATGGAAATAAAGATAATCCATCATATCAATAGACTTAAAGATAAGAATCATATGATTATATGATTGATGCAGAGAAAACATTTGACAAAATACAGCACCCTTTCATGTGTAAAACACTAGAAACACTGTGGATAGTAGAAACATACCTCAACATTTTAAAAGCTACCTATACTAAAACAAAAGTCAACATCATCCTGAATGGAGAAAAATTAGAATATTCTCTCCAAAAATTGGAAGAAGAGATGCTCTCTTTCAACACTGCTATTCAACACAGTCTTTGAAACTCTAGCTACAGCAATTAGACATATGAAAAAATTAAAGGAATACAAATAGGAAAAAAAAAACCAAACTATTACTTGCAAACAAAATAATTCTATACTTAGAAGACCCCAAAAATCTCATGAGAAAACTTTTAGAATTAATAAATAAATTCAGCAAAGGAGCAGAATATAAAATCAATACCCATAAAATTACTATCTATAAGACTAATGAATTTCTATATATTAGTGATGAATTCTCTGAAAGAGAAATTAGGAAAACTACCTCATTCAGCATGGCCTCAAAAAAAAAAATAAGTGCTTGGGAATAAATTTAACAAAAGATGTGAATGGTCTCTACAATAAAAATTATAGCACACTAAAAAAAAATGAAGATCTTAGAAGATGAATAAATCTCTCATGCCCTTGCATAGGCAGAATTAATATTGTCAAAATGGCCATACTAGCCAAAGTTCTATATAGATTTAAAGCAATTCTTATTGAAATCCCAACATCATTCAAATACAGAAATAAAAAAAGCAACCACAAAATTTATAAAAGAAAAATAATAGAACCATAATAGCCAAAGCAATTCTTAGCAAGAAGAGTGAAACAGGAGGCATCACAATACCATTCCTTAAACTATACTATAAAGCTATAATAACAAGAACAGCATAGTATTGGCACCAAAATAGACATATAGACCAATGGTACAGGATAGAAGAATAGAAGACACAGAGACAAACCCACATAAATACAGTTATTTTATACCAGACAATGGCACCAAAAACATACATTGGAGAAAAAAATTGTCTCTTCAACAATGGTACTGGGAAAAGTGAAAATTTATATGCAGCAAAATCAAACTAAACAACTATCTCTCACTATGCACAAAGTTCAACTCAAACTGAATCAAGGACCGAGGAACTAGACCAGAGACCCTACACTTAATAGAAGAAAAAGTAGACTCAAATCTTTATCATGCTGGATTAGGCCCCAACTTTCTTAATAAGAATCCTAGAGTGAAAAAAATAAAATCAAGAACCAATACATGAGATGAATTCAAACAAAAAATCTTTTTTTCAGCAAAAGAAACAATGGATGAGGTGAACAGAAAGACTATATTTTGGGAGCAAATTTTTGCCACATGCCACTCAGAGAACTGATCTTCAGGATATATAAATAATTTAAAATCTTAATACCAAAATCCAAACAACCAGATCACTAAATGAGCTAAAGAGCTAAGCAGATATTTCTTTGAAGAAGAAATATAATTGGTCAACAAATATATAAAAAAATATTCAAAATTTCTAGTAATTAGAGAAATGCAAACCAAAACTACTCTAAGATTTTATCTCACACCAGTAAGAATGGCAGTTATAAAGAATACAAACAACAATAAGTGTTGATGAGGATGGGGGTGGAAAAGGCACACTCATACATTGGGTGTGCATAATTGGTGCAACCAATCTGAAAAACTTGAAATCAGTCCACCATTTGGCCTAGCCTAGGACTATACCCATTCCTTGGCCTATACTCAAAGTACTTAACAACAGTATAATACAGTGATGCATCCGATTCAAAGTTTATAGAAACTTGATTCACAATAGCCAAAGTGTGGAAGCAAATTAGGTGCTCTTCAGTAGATGAATGGATAAAGAAACTGGCATATACACACAATAAAATATTACTCAGCAATAAGACAGAATAAAATTATGGCATTTGCAGGTAAATTGATGGAGCTAGAGAATACAATGCTAAGTGAAGTAAGCCAATCCCCCAAAACAAACACCAATGTTCTCTCTGATAAGTGGATGCTGATTCATAATGGGGGAGTGGGCACAGAAAGAATGTAGAAACTTTGGTCAAAGGAAGGGAGTGGAAGGGAGGGAAAATGGGGGCAGGAAAAATGGTGGAATGAGATGGATATCATTGCCCTCAGTTCATGTATGACAGCACATATAGTGCAACTCTATATCATGTATGACAAAAGAAATGAAAAAGTTCTGCTCCACTTGAGTACAATGAATCAAAGTGCTTTCTGCTATCATGTATACCCAAGTAGAATAAATAAATTTTTAAAAAAAATTTTAAAAACTGGCACTTAAAACCACAAATTTTATTTCTTAATTATATCATAAATCACATAGAAGGCATTTACTTTCAGTGTAAAAAGTTAAATTATTCTCCTTAATAAATATTAAAACCAATTTAACATTGAAACAATTTATTTTATTGCTATTGAGATGTTACACAGGTTTGTATATTGAAGGACAAATCATAAGATGCTTTTGTTAAACAAATGCCACATTTCTCTGTGGCAGATGGCATAAAAAATTTAAAACTAACTGCCTATCAAGTCTGTTCTCAGTTGAATTAAATCTTGGCCCCTCCCCTTGTCAAATAAAAAGTAATCTTTGTTGCTTAACTGCTCAGAGTTTTAAATTTATATCACAGCATAACTTTTCCTTTCCTCACTTTCATAAATATTTAATTTCTGTAATTTGTCTTTTAATTACATGAAACACTTCTATTCATTCTTTGTATGAGAATATATCTGGCTTCATCTGCCTATTTTATATAAAATTACATTTCATCATTATCGAGTTGTAAAAAACAAGCCATCTTCATAATTCTATCAGTGCTCAAGTTCTAATTGTATGCTAATTCAATGCATCAAACTAGAGTTAATATTTTCAGACTTTGAACAATCAATAAATATTTGAGGAATTCTTACATTTATCATGTTTTTCAGTATAATCACTGCAACCAAATATTCCATCTGGGGAAGAAAATGTTTGATATCTATATATTTATAAAAGTGAAAGAATGTCTAAAAATTTTATATTTTACTACTACTTTGTTAAATTTGTTTTATAGTTCAAAAAGCTTTTTGTGGAGTTTTTTGGGGTCATCTAATTATATAATTATGTCATCAGCGAATAGAGATATTTAAGTTTTTATTTCTCTGTATCATTTTTATTTTTTGTGCCTCTCTAATTACTCTGGTTAGTGTTTAAGGGACTATGTTGATCAGGAATGGTGAGAGATGGCATCCCTGTATTGTTCCAGTTTTTAGAAGGAATGTTTTAATTTTTTCTCCATGTAGAATTACGTTGTCCTTGAATTTGACTTATAAAACTTCTACAATGTTGAGATATGTCCCTACTATTCCTAGTTATTCTAGTGTTTTAAATAAAGAAGAATGCTAAATTTTGTCAAATGATTTTTCTTCATCTATTGAGATAATCATGTGATTCTTGTCTTAAATCTATTGATATGATGAATTACATTTATTGATTTATTGATAAATTACATTTATTGATTGATTTTGTTGAAACAAACCTGCACCCCTGGAATAGGATTTTTTGACTATGGTGCACTGTATTTTTAATATTTTTTATGTTAATGGTCAGGATTTTAGTAAGAATGTGTGCATCTATGTTTATCAAAGATATTAGTCTAAAGTTTTTTTTGTTTTTGTTTTTGTTTTTTTTACCTTGATGTGTCTGTGTCTTTGTGTGGTTTTGGTATTAGGTGAATACTAATTTCATAGAATGAGTTTGAAAGTGTTCCTACTTTTATATTTTATAAAATAATTTGAGGAAAATTTGCTTAAATTTTTTTGAAGGTCTGGTAAAATTTAGCTAAGAATCCATCTTGTTTTTGGTTTTACTTTTTTGGTGAGTTTTGATGATGTTTTTATTTTGATTGTTTGAAATTCATCTGTCCAAATTTTCTGCATCTTTCTGTTTAAATTTGATTGGGTCATAGTTCTTATCATCTCTATTTCAATAGTATCTATGTTATTTTTTTTATTATGCATTTTTGTAATTTAAGTTTTCTCTCTTTTTCTTCATTAGCTTAGTTAAGTGTCAATTTATTTCTTCAAAGAACCAACTTTTTGTTTTGTTTTGTTTTGCATTATTCTTTATGTTTAAATTTTATTGATTTTGGCTCTGGTTTTATTTATGCCCTGTGTTCTACATCTTTTAATGTTTATTTGTTTTTTTCCTACCACTCTGAGATGTAATGTTGGGCTATTTATTTGGTGATTTTCTATTCTTTAAAGAATGATCTCAGTACAATAAACTTTTCTATTAAAATTTTTTTACAGTGTTCCAGAGATTTAGATAGTTTGTATTGCAATTCTCATTTACCTATTATTATTTTCATGTTACTCCTGCTCTTTTGCTATTCATTAGTCATTCAATAGTAAAATATTTCATCTCTAAGTGTTAGAGTTGCTTATATCTTTTATTTTATTTTTCATTTTTAGATTTATTTTTATTATTCATATTATTAGTATTTATTTTGTGATTATTTTATTATTTTATTAATCATTTTATTATTGTTTTATTTTTTCATTTATTATTATTATTTTTTAATTTTATTCATTTTTTTAGATTTATTTCATTATGATCTGATAGAATGCAATGTAATTTGTAATTGGGGGCAGGAGATGTCTAGGTAGATGGAGAGTCCTGGTGAATTTTGAACTGGTGTCAGACCCTTGACTGGCCAGGGATTAGTAGATACCAAATTGGAGAGGGAATTAGTGAGCAGGCTGGGACTGAGATAGAGTTAGTGTCAGCCCAGGGAGGCCCAAGAACTCTGGGTGCTAGACCTGTTGGCTAAGGGAACCAATAGAAAAATGCCCTCACACCCTTCCTTCTAATCTATTGACCTGATGTAGTCAGCTCTGTCACTCTCTGCTTAGCTACAGAACTTATGGAACTGGGAGAGCCAAGCTGAAGATGAAAGAATGGAAAAAACTATAACATGCAAGTGGATACTGAAAACAAATTCTTGTATCAACCCTCATCTCTGAGAATGTAGACATCAATCCAAAAGTATACAGAAGAGATATACTTGTTAATGAAAACATCCAACACCAAAATTTGGTTGCAAACATTTATGCTGAATATGTTGGTGCTCGTACTAACATAATACAAATTGTATTTGATGTAAAGACTTAGGCAGAAAACAATACACTAATATTGAGAAATTTTAACACATTTCAGACATAAAGTATATTCAAAACAAAAAAATAGTTCTAGGAAAATGGATCCAATAGACATCTATAGAATTTATCTAAAGCATAATTTATCTAAAATGTAATTTAATTTTCTCTCAACTTTGTATGAAATGTTCTATAAAGCAGGCCACACTTGAGAACACAAAGTGTTATTAGCAAACAAACAATGAGATAATTACTTATAATTTACTATGTAATAACAGAATAAATTTAGAAACCAGCAAGATAAAAAACATTTTAACACATGGAGATTGAGTAATGCACTTTTGAATGAGAAATGCTTCAAATAAGAAATCAAGGGATAAATAAAAATTTGTTATAAATAAATAAGAAGAGATATAAAAAACATCAAAATCTCTTGGGCACTGTTAGAAAAACTGAGTGCAGGACTGATCACTCAGACACACCAAAGTCAAGTGTGTCTTCACACTGCAATTAGAATTTAATGCATATTTAAAATATAATAGAGATATCCTAATATATAAAAATCAAGTTTATTATCAACAGAACCCGACAGATTGTCTCTATGCAGAGAGAATAGCTGCAATTTTCCTTGAGAATTTCTTTGAAAGTCAGAATATAGGTTAAGCATTTGGGGTGGGTTTAGCCCTTGCTATTACAGGTGGAGCACAAGCTTCAAAACCCCAAAAAGAAACAAAGGAGAGGGAGAGAAGGGACAGATAGAGCAACTACTCTGTTGCCAATTTTTTAGAATGGGTAGCCTCTGTACATACTCAGGAAATAGGTTAACATCCCTGACCATTATGGTCAAAATGCAGGTGTGTGAGGATGTCAACTTCTGTGTAACTGGAATCTTGCAGGGGGCCAAGGAGTTCAGGATGAGGTATTTGAACAAATTTGCATCAGCATAACTAAACTTATAAATCATGTCAACTTTTCTCCTTATTTTTTTTGGATTGGGGTTTAGGATAATATTGGGGTTTAGGATGGAGGTCTCTTCTTATGGCCACTTCCTACTGGCATGGGAGTGGCAACAGGTGTAGAAGCAGGTCCTAGAAATGAGTTTCTTTGATAGGTGAACATAGTCTCCAAGGAACATCTGATTGACTGCTTGGTTGGTGAAGGCTCTGGACATGTTTATAATGGTTTTCTGCAAACATTTAAAAACATATTGTAAAAACAGTCCAAGCAGAAATGGTAGTGAGGCATCTCCAGGCAGCTCACCTTGTTTGTGGATCCTTAGGGTGGTTTTTTTTTTTTTTTCTTGTTTGACATATTATTCTTACAGGATGGACATTGCTTAGAGATGTTCTGGGCTGTTTGTTTTAGTCCTGGGGTACAGTATGTCTTAGATAGGAAGTCATATAGTTTATTTTTTCTCCAATGAGTTTTTGTTGAGTTAGTATTCTGCATTGTTATTTGTAAATCTTAAATCAATGTGTTTCCAAATCTTGGGTTATACAAGGCCATTTTCTGAGCCTTCTCATTAGCAAAATCATCATCTTTGATGGTTACAGAATTTTCTATTTGATGACCCCTGTATGACAATCATCTGCTTAGGTAACCAAATTGCCTCAAGTAGCATTTTGTTTTTTCTTATTTTACAGAGTTTCTCTCAATATTTAGCAAAACTTGCTCCCTGTACATGGTCCTGTTTACATGTAGGATAGAAAAAGCATAACTGCTATCTGTGTAAATGTTTGCTTTCTTACCTTTAACCCACCTTAAGCCTATATCAGGGCGATTAGTTTTGCTCACTGTAACAAGTGTACTGTCAGGAGTGCTTGAGCCCGTATTAATGTGTTTCATTGTGACTATGGCTTTAGTCATATAGGACATATTTTTGACTTGGTTCCTTTTATTCATGAACAGATGGCTTCAGCATCAGTTAAAGGAGCATCAATTAGGACTTTCTGAACTCATCTGGTTCTCATAGTTGTGGAGGGGATCACACATATCATCTGGCATCTGTGAGACAGGGTTAAGGGCCCTTCGAGGGTCAAAGGTGAGTTGAAGGTGGTCAAGCAACAGACTCTGATATTGAATAATATGATAGTTAATTATCTATCTATCTATTGCACTATTTAGGAGGATCTTCACAAAGTGTGGGATTGCTACTGTGAGTTATTGTCTTTAAGTTAAATTATTGGCCTGTTTGAAAGGGTAGTGGTCATTATGATACATAAGCAGAAAGGCTATCCAGATGCTTTCAAGTCCAATATTTGACAGATAGACTATTGGCCATTTTTAGAGTCCAAGATCCTGGGTAAGAATCCCTTTAGCAAGTCTTCAATTTTTTAGAAAATAGGCAGCAGTTGTAGTTTACAAAGAAAATGTAAAATAAAATTAACAAGAGTAAAAAATGTTTAGTTTGTATAATAGCTATTTTAAATTTTGCATGAGTTATATATTATGTCCCCTGCTTGAGATCATAGTAGGCTTTATAATAAAAATCAATCTTTTGAACATAAAACTAAATGAATTAAAGTCTGGTCTAAAGTGGAGTCATTTTAACATGTAATAAATTGGAAGGCAGAAGCTTATCTCAGGTAAGGTGGGGCTCTGCCATTAACACAAAACATTACCTCTGAGACTTGAGTCAAAGACAGGCCAAGAAAGCTTCTAACTTTGTGTGTGTGTATGTGTGTGTGTGTGTATGCAATGCTTTCATGTTTTACAGCATCACTTTTAAACATATTAGGATATCTCTGTTATCTTTTTAACATGCATTAAATTCTACTTGCAATGTAAAGGGTAACACAAAATTATATCTATAAATTATTGATAATAGGTTACATTACCCAGATATAAAACATTAAACACATGAATAAAAATCAATTAAATTTGTAATTTTTATACAAATTTAAGATGTTTGTTGAACAGAATTTTAGTTTAGATAACATCTACTTTGCAAAATTCTCAAGTTTTACATTAGTTAAGTTGTATGTTTAAAGTACAATTTAGAATCCAAAGTGTACAGTAACAATAATCACAAGTCTGTATGGATAAACAGAAATCATAGGACAGCCTTAAACTTCTTATGCATTTAGGAAATGATGTTAATCATTAGAAATTGACTTGGTCAAAGAAAATAGATATAAGACACATCTGTGGATAACAATGTGGCCCTTTTTATGTTAGATACAATGTAGAAAAGAGAACACTCATTTATTATCTTACCAGTAAACTCATATAAACTTTATTTTTATAAATTTTTATATAACTCTTAGAGAAGTCTTAAACAGATAATCCTCAAAAAAAAAAATATATATATACCTAGTCAGATATAATTTCTGGGTCAACTTAGTGTGTAACCTAAGTAACAACTGTTTGTTTAGTGAGTTAAAAAGTAATAATGTGACTTTAAAACAGGTAAAGATCAATTTCTTTATGATTTATTTTTCCCAATAATTTTTTAAAACATTTTTTAAATTTAAAATTATCAGACAATTTTAGTATGGAGAACATCAGCTTGATAAAATGTTCTTTTAAGCTTTTTACTCTAAATACATATATCTGAAATACATAAATACATTTAACATAATAATGCCACAATTACATTGTATTGTTATATTAATTAAGTCTAGTTTTAAAGAAAAACTTAGATTCTGTAACACAGTATAATACTTCCAAACAATAGTTGTTTAACCACAGTTCTAAACCTTAATTCCTTCAAGATTACCTGTTCTAAAAAATAAAACTTAATAAACAAAATGTCAAGGCAAATCAATGTCTCAAGAAACTCTTGCCATTTTAACATACAGACAAGTTCCTGGCCTGTATTATCATATGAACACCTGACCCTAGGAAAAATCTCCAAATAGCTCTGACTGACCACTCCACAAATACATTGGCCATGTACATATGTGGAACAATTGTTCAAAAGCATCCAGGTTTCCACATATACATACAACTAACTTAGCTATATACAAACATGTTGATTTGTTCTTTACTTATATACCTGCTATTTATCACTTATTTAAATTTTTTATTAAAAGA
Organism: Geosciurus inauris; assembly: GCA_004024805.1. Classification (NCBI taxonomy): domain Eukaryota; kingdom Metazoa; phylum Chordata; class Mammalia; order Rodentia; family Sciuridae; genus Geosciurus; species Geosciurus inauris. Next base: position 22,353 of record PVHX01022675.1, read on the forward strand.
CTTTCTTATTTAGAAATATTTTTCTTCTATTAAATATCATTTTTACACCTTTTTTCTGTTTACATTTTGCAAAAATTCTCATAAATTTTTGAATTTAGGTTAATTACTACTTTTTAATGAGATTAAGTACTTGTTATTTACAGTACTATAATTGAAATACTGTTGAAATTTTGGACCTTTATATATAGAAATCTTCTATAAATCTTCTTGTATGGAATCACATTTGTTTATTATTTTATAAAAATATAATGTCCAAGTATATAGATTTACAGCAGCTGAGACTTTAAATTCTTGGTAATCTTGTTTTAAATTTTTTCTTTTATTTATTAATCCATGAACATAGCAATAATGTTTCTGTATAAAATTTAAGGAGTTAAGAGTACTTAATGTTATATTTAATAGCATTTTAACTTTGTAAATTAGATTTTTCTAACATACACATTTTTGAGTAATCGCATACAAGTCAAATTTAATTTACTTATTCTACTATAGAAAACATAATATTTAATAGCTGTATTGAACAGTATTAGTCATTTTTTCCATTTTTGAAGACAAATCCTAGAAACAATGGATATTAGATTTTTATAGATGTTAACATTACATTAATTCTTTGACCACCTAGAGAGACTTGTGTGTTAAGCAGTTTTAAAAGCTATTTAATTTTTATTTGTTTACCCCATTTAAATTAAACCTTCTTAAATCATGTGAATGAAAAGTATTTGGATACATTTCTTGAATTTTAGTTTTAGAGCACTTTATACAGCAATGGCGAGGCACTAAGCAACTCGATGAGACTATGTCTCTAAATAAAACACAATATAGTGTTAAAGATGTGACTCAGTGATTTAGTACCTCTGAGTTCAATTTCTGCTACAAAAAAATAAAAAAATAAAAAACAAAAAGCAGTCTGTGTATTGATTCTGATACACACACATACACACACACACACACAAAACAGGACACAGATCAAAAAAGTAAAGTCCTTATAAGTTTTTAAACTTATTGGATGTATTAGAGGACTTGAAAAACTGGCTGCACTGAGGGAAAAGCTGTTTTTCCTTGGGAACAGTCAACCTTCTAGTATCTCCATTCCTCACACAGCATACAGGGCTTGGTGAGGGCCTCAGGTTAGCGACGGCTTTTACCCAATATCTAGCCTGTTTGCATCAGAAACAGGGTCTGGGGGTATTTTGGATTGTCTAGAGTTGAGTTGTGGCATAAGTCATAGCCTATGTCATAGGCTCTGAATTGTGGAGGCCAGGAGCTCATATTTAACATTAAGGTGTTTTCTTTTCTTTTCTTTTTTTTTTCTTTTTTCTTTTTTGGCTTCATTCTCCTGCTTGTTAAAAATCTTGAAAGCCTTATATAAAGATAGCTGCCAAAGGAGTCTCAGGACACTTCTTTAGTCATCTGAGTTCCTTGTAGATGTCAGATGTAGACTCAAAGATAAAGTTAAAATGTAGAAGGACCCTGCCCTTAGGACTGTTGACATCCAAATATGTATACTTGGTGATGGCCTCAGTAAGTTAGGCTAAAAATTGGGCAGGATTTTTATTAGATCTTTGGGTAATTTTCTTCATCTTTTTCCAATTTACTTGGGTGTGAAATTTTTTTTTTTTGATATTTTCTCAAGGAGGCAATTGATTATATTCTGTAAACTGATTTCTGAAGGGAATATGAGGGAATCTGTCTTTCTCCAAAAGAAAAAAAGAGAATAGTGTGTAGAGGCCAATATAATTAACAACTAACAAAACTTTTTGCTTGATTGTTCAATTTTTTGGTGGGGGTAATAGAAGAATGAAGAAAAAAAAATAAAAGAGAATGAAACTGTGTAACTTAAGAAGAATAGAAATAATGTTTAGAGCAGAGAAAGAAAAAGTTTGCATGCAAAGAAATTTTTTATTTACCTTAGTTTTTATAAAAGATAAAAATATCTCATAAAATTTTGGGATAATTTTGCTATTAGGTGGCCATTTGGATCCATTGTCCAGATTGTAAAAGGGCTATGACTCAGTGGAAAGTTGAATCAGTTATGGACTTTTAGATCCAGAGCCAAACAAAGGAGGACTTAGTGGGTGAGTCAGATGGGAGTTTTGGATTGGGAGTTTTGTATAATGGCTTTCTATATAAAGTGTCTAAAGATAGGCATCTCTGGCTCCAGACCATCCAGAACAAGAAGGGACAAGAGTAAAGGGGGGTTGTCATCACACAATTCACTGGCCTCAGGCTAAACCCATTCCAGGACTGAGAATGGAGTCATTATTTGTTACTTCCCTAGTCCAAGCCTTGTGAAATCCCATTAGAATCTTGGTGCCTGGTAGCAGAACTTTCAGTAGACTTCCAGGAAGGCCACAGTCTGAAAGAATCAAGATTCTAATTAAAAACTCTGCTCCAGGAGTAAAGACTCATCAGGGCGAAGGTCACAAGAAGATTCTGCTCCAGGAGTAAATCTTTGCTAGGAGGAAGAGAAGAAAAGGCAGGGTCATATACTCAAATAAGGCCAATGTATGGATGTGGGCAAGTGCTCAATGGATAAAAGCTCTGTGTGGTGATCATCCTGGGCCCCTTATCCCAGGATCTTGAAGCAGGTCAGATCCCCCAGATTGGAGAGCCTGGAACTGAGTCACAGCACCTGTTAAAAATATTTTGGCAGAGAACTGATTACTCAGACACATCAAAGCCAAGCAAAAGTAAGTTTATTGTCAAAAGAACCTGACAGGCTATGTGAGTTCTCTATGCATATAGAACAAATGCTAATAGGTGTGGAAACTGGAAATAATGTAGCCTGAAAAAAAGAAAAAAGAATAGCCGTGTATTGATAGCTTTCACCTGCCCCAACAAATGTCTTACTGGTGCTAATCACAGGCAGGAAGGAGTGTCTTATCATACTGAGATGAGAACCTTTGGCAGGCATTGGCCTGCAAAAACACAAGACCCCAGACCAAAGAGATCAACATCCTGAGCACTAAAACTGACTATTTCATTGATGGATGGAAAAAATTCCAAATTTCTAAGTGTTCAGAAAAAAATTTATGCTAACCAGACCACCTCCTGAAGCAACCTATAAAAACCCAGTCCTTTTCTTTGCTTGGTGGCTCATTTTCCACTGGGAGAATGGGTCCATTCCCCACAGATGCAGTCCTGTTCCTAAATAAAGCCTGAAATAATTTGTGAAGTTTGCTTTCATCCTGATATTTTTGCACTAACAGTTTGGTTCCCTGAACAGGAACAGGAGTAAGGTAAATGCTTCCCCATTCTCTGAACACTTCCTTTTCCCCTGTAATCAGTTAAATAGTTAGTGAGGCCTGGAAAGTGATTATGAGTATCCAGCACTACTAAGGCTCTCTGAAAACTGGGAGACCCCCCAGCCATCACTTGTAGGAGCTATGGCTGAATCGCTAAACTGGCTGTGTTTCCCTACCCTGTTGGATGGAGGCCTCCAATGCTCTTTCCTGTCTATCTTATGTGGAAGAGAGTTGGTGAGGGGGAGAGGCAGCAGGCCCAAGACAATTGAATATAGCTGGCCAGGGCCACTCTCTGGTGTGTTCTAAAACCCAACCCCAACAGCACTTAGGGGTACCAAATTTCCCAACTGCTGTATGGGAGAAGTTTGGTGCATATGGCAGAAGGAAGGCTTAAAGTGACTGAAGGCATCAGCCTGGGGCTACTCCCTAGTGTTGCACAAAGATGTTGAGTCTAAGACCTGACTCCAACAGCCCTCAGAGGTACCAAATATCAACTGCACATTAAACTTTTACAGCTTTATGCCATGTGGACAATAAAGGGATTTATAACCAGCTCATTATTGGCACTAAGGAATGCTTACTTCTTCCTGTTCCCTACCATCCCTTCCCTTGCACATTCAACAAACTTCACAAGTCAGGGATCTACTTGCCATTTTGCTTCTACATTCACTACCAGCCTTCTCATCCCTTTAAAGAGATAAGAATCATTCCTTAACTGGGACTTCATCCCTCTCTGCTAAACAGAGACACTACACTTAGGTTAACTGGGACCCTATCTGCTGAACAGAGACTCTGCCCTTAAGCTAACCAGGACCCTGTCCCTTACCACTGGAATTAAGGGAAAGATGTTTCCACAACCCCTCATGGGGAAGTCCAGTCCAGGAATAACACATTGGTGGCATAAAGAGTGCAAAGGACACCTTGCCATCTGTTGTCACATTTTTCATTGAGCATCTCCAAAGATGGGAACTACTCAGTCAATTCCCAGATTCCTTTGGGCTGTCTATCTGTCAATTTTAAATCTACCTATTCCCATACTGGAAAAGTAAAATGTCTTATTAAATTTAGTACTAAAATCTGGCCAAAATACAAATTAGATAGCTGATGCATATCACCTAAATATGAAACTCTCAATAAAAAGATTCTGTAAAGCTTTGAAAAATATTTCACCCCAAATGGCAAGTACCTGAACTTTGGTATCAACAAGCTTTCCTCCTCCATTCAAATTTCTCTCTCCCTACATCTACCCTGTACTACTTTGCAGTGACAAGCTACAAACTCAAAATCCTCTTTGTCATTCACAGCCCCAAGAAAACTAATAAACCTCCTCCTTACAGATTTCATGGTTCCATGGCCTCCCCTGAGGACTCCCCTTTCTCTTCAGTTTCCCTCCCTAAAGCTTCACTGCTAAACCAACCTTAAGACCCTAGGGTTCTCAGGTTACAGAATATGGTCACTTGCCTCCTTAAGGCAGTGTCAAAAAACAAACAAACAAATAAAAATCTCAAACCCAAATGAATGGACAAAAGATAAAGGAAGCTCAATGAGGATGCCATGGATTACCAGAAGCAATTTCTTCATACTGCCTTATAGGCCTTTAACAATAGAAAAAATGAGGGCAAGCAAGAGAAGAAAAAAAATCTTAAAATTAAT
>PVHX01022676.1:0-27245 GCA_004024805.1 Geosciurus inauris
TTTTTTTTTTTGGTACTGGGGATTGAACTCAGGGGCAATTGACCACCGAGCCACATCCCCAGCCCTATTTTGTGTTTTATGTAGAGACAGGGTCTCACTGAGTTGCTTAGCGCCTTGCCATTGCTGAGGCTGGCTTTGAACTCGCGATTCTCCTGTCTCAGCCTCCCAAAGTGCTGGGATTACAAGCGTGAGCCACCACACCCAGCTAGGAATGAGAATTTTTGACCTATCAACAATGATTCCACAAATTTAAAATAAATTTTAGGAAGAACGACTCAAGAAGTAAATTGTTACTTTACCACTGAGTTACTATATTTAGGCAAAAGAAGAAAACTGCATTTAATAAACATGCATTACTGCAATTTTTCAATAAGTATTGTTTCTCAATCTGATTATTTTTTGACACTATATAAAACGACTTCTTCATTAACTAATGATAGATTTTTTAAAAAAGTCTAACATTCCACATGAAAATTTCTGCTTTTGCTTTTTAACTTAAACCAAACCAAAACAAAATAAAAAACAAACAGGCTGGGGGTGTAGCTCACTGACAGAGCACTTGCCTGGCATGTGAGGCCCTGGGTTCAATGCCCACCACCAAATAAAAACCAACCAAGTAGCTGGGCACAGTGGTGCACACCTGTAATCCTGCCAACTCGGAAAGCTGTGGCAGGAGGATTGCACATTTGAGTTCAGCCTCTAAATCTTAGTGAGACCCTGTCTCAAAATTTAAAAAAAAAAAAAATGGGGCTGGGGATTTAGCTCAGTAGTAAAGCATCAACAGGTCTGATCCCCAGTACAACCCAGAAGAAGAAAAAAGAAAACTAAAAGCCTTAAAAAAAAAAAAAAAAGTAAGAATCTTGCAAGAAACATTATTTAAACATTTTTCTTATACTTATATTTCAAAGAAAGTTTCTGGTTTATGCCTTTGAATAGTACTTTTACTAAACAAAATGATCATCTCAATAATCTCAATACTTATATATGACAAAAAGAAGAGAATGAGACAGTGTATCTCAAGCACATATCCCAAAAATACATTAAACCTAATCTTATCAAAAGACTTATTTAAAAGCAGAAGCAGGATTAAATACTTAAAGTTACCAAACATTTCTAACCAAAAAGGGATATGGTGCATTAAAAATATAATCATTCTACAATAAAGTGTACTTTATCCAATTTTTAAAAAATGACCTACCTATTAAGAGTTGCTAAGAAGGTAACAATCTTTTCTTATCTAACCACTAAGCTCAGGAAGTACCTTGTCTGTTAGAAAAATTTGCTGGAAGAAATGAAGAATAATGCTATTGCTTTACTGCCTTCAAAAAACCAAAACTAAAAATAACATTTAGTCAGGAGTGGTGGAGCATGCCTGTCATTCCAGTGACTCAGGAGGATGAGGCAGGAGGATTCCAAGTTTGAGGCCAGCCTCTGCAACTTAGCAAGAATTTTTTCAAGAGAATTTTAGCATTTTTGATTTTGATTTCTCAAAATAAAAAGGAATAAAATGTAGCTGTGGTAAAATGATTCTGGGTTAAATTCCCAGTATAATAAAGAAAGAAAATAAAACATCTACATAATCTAAAAAAATAATTCAATAACTATTATGCCTGCCTTCAAGAAGCTAGTATAACAGAACATTTCCAATTAAGACAAGTACTTGATTTTTATAAGATATAACTAAAGTTTTCTTCTATGTTTATTATCAAAAGGACTAAATGAGCAGTTCAGTGGCACATTCCTATAATCACAGCAACTCAGAAAGCTGAGGCAGGAGGATTCCAAGTCTGAGACCAGCCTTGGCAATTTAGCAAAAACATATCCCCAAATTTCAATCAAGCAATCAATCAATCTCATGATGTAGCCCAGTGGTAAAGCACTCTAGGGTTCAATCACCAGTATCACACTCACCCCTCAAAAAAACAGTATGCTAATGACACACTAAGGTCTTTAAATTTTTGAATAAAGACAAAAATATTCAAGAATATTAGACCTTTTCTCAATTTGAGGGGTTAACTGTTCATTACCAAGTAATCAATCCTGATTCACTCCAAAGCAGAAAGTGATTAAAAGCATAGCTTTGAAGTCAAAAGCTATTCAGCCTCAAATCCCAGCTGTGCCTCTTCTTCACATCAAACCTTAGATAAGTTACCTAACTTCTCTGAGCTTAACTTTCTTCATCTATGAAGTGATGACTCTACTTACCTCTTAAGATTTGTTAAGAACCGAATACATGTGTATGCATACATGTAATGCTTCTACAAGAGCTACCATATAGTGTTACAGGGTTTCTAATAAACAAATACCTGAATACCTAGAATGCAAAAACCTTGTTATGGTACTTAATCCAAATTTATAATATTAATTCATGAAGATCTGCCTAATGAAAAACTAAAATGCTAAAGCTTCTCTCTGTATCTTACCCCCAATTCGGTGGTCTAACGTAGCTACAGACTTAATTTGTGAACATAAAACTCAGTAAAGCTATCTACTTTCTATTCTGTAAGACTAAAAATGGTCATTCGAAGTTTTCCTAAGTAAGAAAATTAAATACATGAACTAAAACTAGTATGAAGACATATGAGTGAATGAAATGCCATATGACAAATGGAAGAGGAGTTTAAAAAACAAAAACAAAGTTAGTCAGAAATTTAAGGCAAGGTTTGTTATAATTACCATATGAAGGATAACTTGAGAGTCTACAGACTGTATAAGAAAGAGGCTTAACATTCTATATGTTTTAAAAATCTAACCTGCATAACCTGTAACTTAGCTGTGCTACATCTATTTTGGGGAAAGAAAAAAAATTAACTAAAATTCAGTAAGAAAAGTCAGTCTGTATTAAGTGTCTAAATTTATCATTTTAAAAATTGCTGTACATCCTAAGCCAAATGTAGTTACCTTTTATGTAGTTTATAGATGCTCAAGATTATTCTGATTTAATGTTTCAGACAAGTTCTAATACGCACAATATTTTGATACAGAAAAAAGTACTTGCCTTCATATGGTGTGTCTGGAGGTCCTGCTATTTCTCCTCTTAATTCTGTAAAATTCTCATCTACAAGATCTACTTTAATTTGATTTTTGCTCGTCTTAAAAATAAACAGAAAATAAATGTTAGTTATGTCAACAAGGAAAAAGCCTATTTTAAAATATTACCTATAAAAATTTTAAAGCCACTTCTTTCATAGATTTATCTGCTCTAGAAAAATAATCGGTCCTTTTCTAGGACTTAATTAGCCAGTTTGAGTATTAAAAACAAGGAAACTAAGAAATATTAACTTCAATGTTCTTAATGAAATAACACCACTTTGAACAAAAGAACAAATGGCTTGTTGACTTCATCGGACAGTTATTAGAAAAAAAATAGTAGACAACTTAATTTATATTTTCCAACTCCATATATGTTAAGTCCAAAGTGATAAACCTGTTCATCTGTAGTTAAATGCTAAGATTCTGTACCCCCAAGGGAACTTAGGTTCTGTTCATATCAACACAAAATGCAGGGCCATTAAAAGCCATATAGGCCATAACTCTCATTTCAATTAATCATAACAACTCTAAATGTTTAGGCTAATGACACACCAACCACAAGGACAGTGAAAACTCCAGGCTTCTAATTAATTTTCCTTTCCATGGCAATTCCCAAAGTCTAAATGCCTCACCAGAATCTTCCAGTATCATCAATTTATTTTTCCGTTTAGTTTACTTCAATGGCAATACCTACCTACTAAAATAGTTTTCTACTTTAAATTTCTCTACATCTACATTTTGCTCTTAAACATTTCTCATAGTATTTTCTTATCTATAATAGCCCTTAAGTACTCGTAAAATCAAAAATTTTAACCCTAACCCTAATCAAAAATCCTAACCCTAAAATGTTAGGATTCTACCAAATTCTACCAAAAATCTACATTTTGCTCTTAACATTTCTCATAGTATTTTCTTATCTATAATAACCCTTAAGTACTCGTAAAATCAAAATTTTACGAGTCCATTCTCAGAGTCATGGTAACCTTAAATAATTCAGATATCCACCCAATGGAATTCACAATAACATTCCTAAGTACCTACCCACCTATAAATGGTACCTCTAAAACTGCTTTTACCTATCCTAGTACCTTACTGATCTATATTCCATATTCCAAATATAGTTAAGTCCTTCCCTTCTCTCAATTTAAACCTAAATACCTAGAATACAATACATGTATTTTGTTTTATTAAATTCATTATTTTTACTTAACAGACATAATGCATCTACTTTTATGATAGAAAGACTTGTGTAAGATTTCAACAGTAAATTTTTCTACTTTTAGAACCACCTTTTTAAAATTTGCTTACTGGATGGAGCAGTGTAAGAATATCTGCTTTAAGGTCCTCGGCTTCTTTCACCACACACAAAAAGATACCACTTTACTTTTTCTATACTAAATACTTTAGTACAGTTAAAACCCAAATTTCTAAAATTCCTAAATTTTACATTTAAAATTTCTAAATTTCTAAAATTTCATATAACTCCTTTAAAATATATATGAGGAGGGTGCTAGAAATTTAACCCAGGGATACTTCACCAATGAGATAAACCCCTTGCTCTTTTTATTTTTAATTTTGAGACAGGGTCTTGCCAAGTTGCTCAGGCTGGCCTCAAACTTGCAATTCTCCTGTCTCAGCCTCCCAAATGGCTGGGATTACAAGCGTACACCACTGCGCCCGGCTTCATATGACTCTTCTAATAACATACGCTTACCAAACTTACTTTAATGTATTTTAAAAACATTCTAATTAGTACTGGTTTATTACATGATTTTTTTTATGCTTCTAAGTACTTCATATTTTTCTGAAATGTTTTTATCCAAAAAGTGAAAGTGAATTATAAATATGCATAAAAGAGAAACTTCTTCCTGTGCCCTAGAAAATCATTACCATTCATGGTGTTGTGGCAGAGAAAGAAATGTACATTTTAGCAAAAGTAAAAATACTTTGTCAATATGTACAAGAATAAACAATGTGATGAAAATTGGAGGCATCTAACTTTCACTGACCAATTTAAGAAGCCACAATATTAACTACAGATTTCCATTTCTCCCTCTAACACTTTTAAGGAAAATAAGAGTAATCAGATCTTTTACCTTACCAATGCTTTCAAAGACTTCCATAGCTTCCTATAGTCTTCTCTATAAAAAGAAGTCAGTAACCCTAAAATGTTAGGATACTAAAGGATGTGATTAGACTAAAGTTTTGGAGAGAGATAAAGGAGGTAAGAAAGATTAGAAAATGCTTTCTAGAACTATCCCAATTCTCTTAGTAAAATACTGAATAATTATTAATTTTTATACCTCTATCCTTTTATGTATCCACATCATCCAAATGATAGAGGAAAAAAATGGATCCTTTATTCACCTTAGGAAAACACTATTAGTTTATGAAAATTTTACTGAACCAGCTGAAGAAAATACCATCACCATGATAGACTCCCATTACAAAAAAGCACTCTACATGGTCTAGGGTACAGCTTTACCTGGAGATAACTAAAGATAAAAACAAAATGGACATTAAAAACAAGGATTTTTCACAGTTTAATTTTTCGATCAAAAAACAATTATTCTTTATACCTCCACAGTTTAATTTAAGCATCCAATTATTTCATAATCATACAAAATGTGAATCCCACTGGTCCCATAAATTAATTTAAAATCCCAGCTCAAGAATCAGAAACATAAGGAAGACATGAAAAATGGCAAAAGATGACATATTAGAAAAGTCATGGTCTTTGGAGTCGATAGATGTGTGCTAAATCCTACTTCTGGCACTTGTGATATTAATACAAATATATCACTTAATACCTAACTTAATTTTACTCCTATGAGAATACTTACACCAGAATTAACTGAGAGTCTCCTAGACAGAACTTGTACACTTGATCTTTGTCTAACAATATTAACTACAAAATCTTTGATTTCAAAGCCCTATTTTGTGAAATTCATTTCACAGTTCTGCTGCCAATCTAAGAATAGAAATATAATTTTGGAAAATATCAAAACAATGTGTTATTAATTTTAATGACTATAACAACCAAGGAGGCTAATAGACGAAACCCTGAAGAACTGTTATTTTCGCACTACTATTCTTTTTTGGCAGTATGGGGATTGAACCCAGGAATGCTCTACCACTATGCTACATTCCTACCCTATTTTATTTTTTATTTTGACACAAGATCTCACTAAATCGCCGCTGCTGGCCTCAAACTTAGAATCCTCCTGCCTTGGCCCTTCAAGATGCTTAGATTACAGGCATGTGCCACATGCCTGGGTTGGAACTACATCTTTTCTAAAGATAGCTGCGAAGCTCTTCTTTTACACTTTCTTATGACTCTGCTAAACACAGGAGAACTGCTGGTGAAAGCCTTGTTTTATCCTAATGTTCACTTTGAAGAAGCTACAGCTAGCTCCTAGTAAACAATTTTTACATAAACTATTTTACTAAGATATAAGAGCCAAAAGCAGTGGCATATGCCTATAATCCCAGCAACCTAGAAGGCTGAGGCAGAATTGCAAGTTCAAGACCAGGATGGGGAACTTAGGAAGACCCTGTCTTACTATAAAAATTGAAAAAGGCTGGGGATATAATCCATTGATAGAGCACTCTGGGTTCAATTCTCAATACCAGAAGAGGGGAAAAAAGTATGTGAGAAAAAAAACAACAGAAAAAAGAAGATATTTAATATGTATCCCATTGTTTTAAAAAGGGAAGAAATACAGACATAATTTCTCTGTATGTAACATAAAAGAAAGTGGCCTATGGCCGGGCACAGTAGTGCACACCTATGTAATCCCAGCACTTTGGGAGGCTGAGACAGGAGAATCCAGAGTTTAAAGCTAGCCTCAGCAATGGCGAGGCACTAAGCAACTCAGTGAGACCCTGTCTCTAAATAAAACACAAAATAGGGCTGGTGGCTTAGCGGTTGAGTGCCCCTGAGTTCAATCAGGACGAAGAAGAAAGAAGAAGAAGAAGAAGAAAGAAGAAAGGAGGAGGAGGAGGGAGGGGAAAAGAGGAGGGAGGAGGAGGAGGGAGGGAGGGAGGGGAAGGGGAAGAGGAAGAAGAAGAGGAAGAAGAGGAGGAAGAAGAGGAAGAGGAAGAAGAAGGCCTGTGAAGACAAATACAAATAAGGAGAATGTCACATGAAAACAAAAGATTACAGTGATACCTACAAGCCAAAGAAGAGTAAACATGCATGGCAAACCAACATAAACTATCAAGAAGCTAAGATTTCAGAAGCATGACCCTATCAACACATTGATTTCAGACGTCTAGTTTCCAGAACTATGAGACAATAAATTTGAATTATGACAGCACCTGCCACAAAAAAGACTTAGATGTAAACTTAACAAAATATATTTTAAAAATCTAGATACAGAACCGAGTGCGATGGTGCACTCCAGTAATCACAGCAAGTGGGAGGCTGAGGCAGGAAGACTACAAGTTCAAAGCCAGACTCAGCAACTTAGTGAGGCACTAAAAATTTAGCAAGACCCTGTCTCTAAATAAAATATTTAAAAAGACTCCCTTCCACCCCAGGATGTGGCTCAGTAGTTAAGCACCCCTGGGTTCAATCCCCGGTACAAAAAAAAAAATCTGTATGTGGAAAACTACAAACCTCACTGGGTGAGGTGGCCGTGGCACACACCTTATAATAATCTCAGGGACTCAGAAGGTTGACACAAGAGGATCGCAATTTTGAGACCAGCAAGACACTGTCTCAAAATAAATAAAAAGGGTTGGGAATATGGTTCAGTGGTAGAGTGATTCTGGGTTCTGAAGAAGGGAGGAAGGAAGGGACGGATGGAACAAGGGAAAACTATAACAATCCTAACAAAACAAAGCAAATATTTAAATAAATGCAGAGATATTCTATGTTCAAGGACCGGAAGGAAGGTTCAAAATATAAAGATGCAATTCCTCTCAACTTGATCTATAGATTCACAATACCAATCAAATTCCCCAGCAAGCTGTTTCATGGACATGGAAAACTGAATATAAAAAACTAGAAGAAGCTGGGCCCGGAGGCGCCAGCCTGTAATCCCAGCACTTAGGGAGGCTGAGACAGAAGAATCAAGAGTTCAAAGCCAGCCTCAGCAGCAGGGAAGTGCTAAGCAACTCAGTGAGACCCAGTCTCTACATAAAACACAAAATAGGGCTGGGGATGTGGCTCAGTGGTCAAGTGCCGCTGAGTTAAATCTCCAGTACCAAAAAAAGAAAAAAAGAGAGAGACTAGAAGAGCCAACACAATATTAAGGAAAAACAAAACTGAATGATTCACAGTATCTGATTTCAAGACTCACTATAAAACTACAATAATCAAGATAGCGGGGCAGGGGCTGGGGGAGCAGGAGTTGTGGCTCAGTGGGACAGCGCTTGCCTAGTACTGGGTTCGATTCTCAGCACTGCATATAAATAACTGAATAAAATAAAGGCCCATCAACGTCTTAAAAAAAATTTTTTTTAAAATACAGCATTAGTAAAAGGACACACACCAATAGAACAGAGTCCAGAAATAGATCCATACTCACATAATAAACTGATCTTTAATTTAAAAAAAGCAAAATGACAAAGAAAGAATCATATTTTTAATAAATGGTGCTAGAAATGGATGCCCATATGCAAAATAATTGGGAAAAAGGTAAACTGCAGTTTACATTTTCTACACTGGCACAATTCTTAATACCCCATACCAGGGGCTGGGATTATAGCTCAGCGGTAGAGCGCTTGCCTAACATGCGTGAGGCCCTGGGTTCGATCCTCAGCACCACATACAAAGCAATAAAATAAAGACATTGTGTCCATCTACAACTAAAAAAATATTAAAAAAAAAAAATATCCCATACCAGTACAAAGCTATACCAATAAGGTGATACCAATAAAAATCACAATGGTAATAGTGTTAAAGGTAATATAAAAAAAGGTATTAACATCATACAATTCATCATACCCTTTATCCTAGCATTCCCACTCCTGGAAACTTCCTAAGAAAATCATTTCATTATAGGTAAGGGGAAAAATACTAAAAATTATAATATAAATCACTGAAATATTACATATAATTAAAAACCAATAACTGAAAAATCCAACAATTGAGGGATCTACAAGAACTGTTGTACAATTTAATGAAATACTGCAAACAAAAGTAAATGAGTAGGGGCTGGAGTTACAACTCAGTGGTAGAGCACTTGCCTAGCACATATGAGGCACTGGGTTCAATCTTCAGCACCACATATAAGTAAATAAAATAAAGGTATTGTGTCCACGTACAAATTTTTAAAAAAAATTTTTTAAAGTAAATGAGTGGACTTCTGGTTTCTGATCCAACATGAAAAAGCATAGCAGTCATCACTCCCATAGGAAGAAGAAAGCTGGAAAAAAAAAAATGAAAAAGAATAACTCTTATTAGCTCCATCAGAGAACCGAAGTCAACAAGGCAAAGAGCTATATCCAAATAGGAAAGACAGAGGAATATAGAGAATCACAACTTAACCAGAGGAAAAGCTCCTAAAAATCTTTGCAGGAACCTCTAACAGGGGAATGTTCCTAAAGTAACTGGAGAATGCTTGGAGGCTAAAGAAAGAACAAATATGAGACTAGCTGACTGTGATGCATGCCTATAATCCTGGCAATTCAGGAGGCTGAGACATGAGAATGGCAAGTTCAAAGACAGCCTCAGCTAGCCGGATGTGGTGACACACGCCTGTAATCCTAGCACTTTGGGAGGCTGAGAAAGAAGAATCGTGAGTTCAAAGTCAGGCTCAGCAACGGCGAGGTGCCAAGCAACTCCGTGAGACCCTGTCTCTACATAAAACACAAAATATGGCTGGGGATGTGGCTCAGTGGTCGAGTACCCCTGAGTTCAATTCCAGTATCAAAAAACAAAAAACGAACAACAACAAAAAAACGAAGACAGCCTCAGCAATTTTGCAAGACCCTGTCTCAAAATAAAAAGGGCTGGAGATGTGACTCAGTGATTAAGAGCCACTGGGTTACTTGGTTACTCCATGGTTACTCCTCCCCTCCAAAAAAAAGACTAAGGCTCCCAAATTTTTTAAGTATTTTTCTCCAAGACCACTACCAGGTTCTCATACTGAAGATGGGAAAGAAATTCCTTTGTATTTCTAATGGGGGGGGGGGGGGAGCAGCCATTTTGAAATAAGCCCATGCCATTCAGTTCCCAAAGCCTCCATACAGGGATCACAACCTAGGGGTGTGCTAGTCCTTTTTATTTTCTACTTTGAGTCAGGATATTACTAAATTCCAGGATGGTCTTGAACTTGAATTCTCACAAAAGGTATCCACCACCATGCCCATCCATTTTTTCTTTCTTTTCTTTTTTTTGGTACTGGGGAATGAATCCAGGGGTGCTTAACCACTTAGACACATCCCCAGTCCTTTTTGTTATTTTTATTTTGAGACAGGGTCTTGCTAAATTGCTGAAGCTGGTCTCAAATTTGCAATCCTCCTGTCTCAGCCTCCAGAGTCTCTGAGGGATTGATTATAGTCATGTACCACTGTGCCCAGCTCTATTTTGTCCTTTTAAACAAGAGCTACCCCAAGAAAATATTGTACCAGAGTCTATCCAACTGAAGTTTTACCAGAGCAAATAAACCTGAAGGAAGGGAAACATCCAAATCCAGTCCTCTAGCCTCACCTAACATCTCACCTAAAGAGGGAGGATGACAAAGAAGCATTCGTGAAGGTCACAGCCCAAGTATATAGATTTATTAAGACTAAAACCCAATTATAGGACTACAAAATCCTTCTATCCTCCTAACACCTTGCCATTAATAGGGCTCCTGTATAACAACAGATTACATGTCTCATACCTTATTTAACAAGTTTCTAAGGAATTCCAAAGGCAACAAGGGAGGCAAAAACAAGGACACCAGGGGAAAGTTTAGCCTTTGATATCTGCAGCTACAGCAAATAACAAACACTGCCTAATCCTTAGTCAGATAAACATAAAATCTTACACTTAAGGCTTATTTACCTCAGTTCTTTTACCCAGTACATCATGCTCAGCTTTCAACAACAAAATTACAAAGCATATTAGAAGACAAAAAACACAAGAGCCAGAATGAAATACAGCAGAAATGTTGGAACTATATGCTGAATATCCTAAGTGTTCCAACAGAAAAGCTGACAACACACAAGAACAAAGGGGTAATGAAAGCAGAGATAGAAACTCAAAGAAGAGTCAAAAGGTAAAGTTAGAGGGCTGGAGATATAGCTCAGTGGTAGAATACTTGCCTAGTAAGCACCAAGCCCCGGGTTTAATCCCCAGTACCACCAAAAACAAACAAACAAACAAAAATATATACATATATATGGGGGGCGGGGAGCAACTGTTAAAAATCAAAAGTAGTACAACAGAAATGAAGAACACCTTTGATGAAACTACTGATAGAGGGAATATAGCTAAAGAGATTCAACAGAAATTTTAAAAACTGAAATGTGGAAAAAAATGAAAAGGACAGAAGAGAGGGCTGGGGATGCAGCTCAGTGGTAGAGGTGCTTGCCTAGCATGCACAAGGCTCTGGGTTTGATGCCCAGTAAAGGGGGGAAAAATGAATAGACAAGAACTGTAGGACAATTAAAAAAGGTATAATGGGAATACCAGAAAAACAAGAAATATTTCAAGCAATAATAAGTTCCTCAAAATTAAGAATCTCCCAGTATTAAGATATCAAATCATAGATCCAAGAAGCTCAGAGAATTCAACAAGGATAAATATCGGACAACCTACACTACACATACATTCAAACTGCAGAAAATCAAAGACAAACAGCACTACCTATTACAGCAAAAGGTTCCAAAAACCCTAACCAAGCACTGGATAAATAATTTGATAAGCCTCTTAGCCAGAACCACTAAATAAATTATGGTAGTCATACAAAAGAATACCACTTATCTGGCTCTTTTTTTTAAAAATGTCTCTGTTCACTGATTTACAATATTCCTCAAGGTAAATAGGTAAGCAAAAAAGCAAAATACAGAACAATGAATGTATGATATAATCACTAGACAATATTATCTTATAGGACTGCCTTTGTGTATGTGGTTCACTCTTGACCCTAAACACCTTTGTTATGTGACACAGGAGTGTAGCACTAGATCTATCCTGAAAAAATACACAAAAGAAAACACTAAGCTGGAGAAAAGGTACCCTTTTAAAAACACTAACTCCGGAGAAAAGCAAAGAACAGAGAGGCCAGTAGTCACTAAGTTGAAAACTTATTTTTTCACTGTATGTACCCTCTTTTCTGTACTTTTGAATTTTTTACCACATGCACATATTTCTACTCAATAAATCAATTACAAGCTGGGCATGGTGGAGCACACCTGTAATCCCAGCACTTCGGGAGGCTGAGACAGGGGACTCGCCAGTTCAAAGCCAGCCTCAGCAATGGCAAGGAGGTAAGCACCTCAGTAAGACCCTGTCTCTAAATAAAACACAAAAATAGGGCTGGGGATGTGACTCAGTGGTCAAGTACCCCTAAGTTCAATCCCTGGTACCAAAAAAATAAAAATAAATAAATAAATAAATTATTTATTCACTCTATAAAATTTGTTTTACAGCCAAGCATGATGGTGCATGCCTATAATCCCATTAAATCAGGAGGCAGAGGCAAGAAGAGCACAAGTCTGAGGCCAGCCTCAGCAATTTAGCAAGACTCTGTCTCAAAATTTAATAAAATAAAAAGGGCTGGTGGTGCAGCTTAGTAATAAGAGTGCCCTTGGTTCAATTCCCAGTACTGGAACAACAAAAAAAAAGTTTACTAAAGGTTTTTCATGCTTGATGCTTACAATTAAGCAAAATACACTGGTAAGTATTTTACTAAAATGGGTGGGCTAGTGTGTGCAGATTTACTAAAATGGGGGGGTGCAGAAAAGTTTCTGGGAAGTGAAACAGGAAAACTGTACAGTATCCACCATTATCATCACACGAGGGGAAACAGTTTTAAAGTGTCATCTCTCTTTAACAAAAATTTAAAATATTTCGAGAATCTGAGTTTTCCTTCAAATATAAATCTCTATAAAAGAACAATGCTTACAAATGATTATAAGCCACTAATTTTTTTAAGAAAACCAAAAGTCCCCCGCTGTAAACTGAACTGTGTACCACCTTATCAAATTCATTTGTTGAAGTCCTAACCCCAGTGTGATGGTATCTGCATCATGTTACCCCTTTAAGAGATAAATTAGATGTGGTCATGAGCACTGGGCCCTCAAAACAGATTAGTGCCCTTATAAGAACAGACAACAGAGAGTTTACTCTCTTCCCCCGTCCATGTGAGAATACACTTAGAATGCTGCAATCTACAACCCAGGAAGAGCGCCCTTACTGGAACTAGATCATGTGGGCCATCTTGATCAAGACTTCCAGCCTCCAAATACTGTAAGAAAATAGATTTATATAACTTATATTAATATATCTTATATATTAATTATATTAATATAATGATTTATATTAGCTATATAACATATTATAAATATATAACATATTAATCAGTTGATATTGTGTCCATGTATAACTTAAAAATACTTTTAAAATAGGGATGTGGCACAGTGGTGGAGTGCTACTGAGTTTAATCTCCAGTACGGCCAAGAAAAAAAAAAAGAGTATTTAATGCCATGAAGAAAACACTATATTTAGAGGAGAAAAAAGGATTCAAATTAGTATACATACTTAAATCCTTAAAAAAAAAAAAAAAAAAAGATGCTGATATCAATTGTTATCTGGTTGATGAAAGACTGTAGCTTACTTCCATCACCTTTGTACACTTTTTCTAAATTCTCTAAAGCCAAGAAATAGGACTGTCTTATGTTCCAATAAATATTAATAAGCTATATGCTCTTATTCTCATGGTTGCATCTCTGATTTTGTCACCTAAAACTGCATCACCAAGCCGGGTACAATAGCACACGTCTGTAATCCCAGCACTTTGGGAGGCTGAGACAGGAGAATCACAAGTTCAAAGACAGCCTCAGCAATGAGGAGGCACTAAGCAACTTGGTGATACCCTGTCTCTACATAAAAACACAAAATAGGGCTGGGAATGTGGCTCAGTGGTCAAGTAGCCCTGAGTTCAATCCTCAGTACCAAAAAAAAAAAAAAAAAAAAAAAACCAAAACCAAAAAACTGCACCACCAAAAACTACAACTTCTAAAAATCAATTCCAAAATTTTCCAGATTCCCAAACTCCTTGGACTAAGTTCACTTCCTTTAGCCCTCCAAACCTAGCCATTAACTGGCTTCATCCCAACCACTCTCCCTCATTATCCCAACTTCCCTCCTCATTCATTTTAGATTCCATGGATATTTGTTATAATCACTCTCTGGCAAAACACTCTTAACCTTGATGCTTTCTTCCTTCATGGTACTCACATAAAGCCCCAAAGCTAGTTAAACTCATTTCCCAAATAACTTAAAAAAAAAAAAAATACAACTGTATGTGTCCTCTCCAAGCACAAGAAAAACAAACAAACAAAACAAACAACCACCATCATTAACTGATCTCCTGTTAAAATGAAGACCACAAGTCCCAAATGGAAATTTAAAATTGCCCTAAGTGTCTGCTCCTATTAAAGATTAATCCCTTCACTTATTCTGTGAATATCATCCCCTCTATTCTTTTCAAGAACTTTGAACCTTCCCTGGCACTCTGGGGGTGGGGGGGGACTTTGTAATTACTCTTTAACATAATCAATTTCCCTGCTCATCGAAATACACATACATTCTTAATCGAAATACACACACATTCTTAATATCCACCAGAATTTTAAAAAGACCCCTCAAGCCATAGTCTTCTCCAGTTATGGCTTCTCTTTTCTGTTCCCATTAGAGGAAAAACTCCTTAACAGAGTAAAACATAGTTGCCGTTTCCTAACTATATTCTCTCAGCAACCCACTCCATTCAGACAACTGTCTTCACCATTCCAATAAGAACACTTGTCAAGGTCACTAATGATCACCATGTTATAAACTCAATGGTCATGACAAGGCAGACCACTGTCTTCTTGAAACTGTCTTCTCTTGCCTTCAGTGACACCACACACTTCACAGTTTCCTGATACAACTAATAGCTGCTCCCTTTACTGCTGGTTCTCCTCAATTTAACTTCAAAATGTACAAGAAGCCCAGAAGAAAAATCAGAACTTCATCATAGAACCTCACCTTTTCTTGCCAATTTCTCTTAAATTCGCAGGTTTAGGCTTTAAATGTATCACATAAATATATATACACACATTTATATGTGTGTGTGTCTGTGTGTGCCAAACCTATCTCCTGATCTGATTTCCAGACTAATATATTCAACCACTTGTTATTTTCCCAATTTAAAACCTAACAAAAACAAAGCAAATTTTTTTTTTCCTGGTACTGGGAATCAAATCCAGGGCTGAGAAAGCCCTTTAAAGGAGACAAGCCAGGTGCAGCGGCACACGCATGTAATACCAGCAATTCAGAGACTGAAGCAAGAAGATCTCAAGTAAGTTCAAAGACAGTCTCAGCAGTTTAGCAAGGTCCTAAGCAACTTACGGAGATCCTGTCTCAAAAAATAAAAAGGGCTAGGAATGTGGCTCCAGTGGTACCTGGGTTCAATCCAGGAGAAAAAATAAAGGAGACAAACTCAGTTGGCCTTTATTTTTGCAGTTCCCCTTCTAAAATACAGAAACCTTGTCTGGACTTTAAGCAACCATTTTCAGAGTATGAACACAAAAGTCACACCCCCCATAAGAATAGTAAATTGGGGACTGGGGTTGTGACTCAGTGGTAGAGTGCTTGCCTCACACATGTGAGGCACTGGGTTTGATCCTCAGCACCACATACAAAATACATAAATAAATAAAAGTTAAAAAAAAAATAGTAAATTGAACCTTAGATGTAGTAACACTGCAAATTCCCCAGCCAAATAATCCTGGAATATGGTCCTCCAGATTTTACTTCCTTCCCTTTCCTTTTTTTGTTCTTTCTTTTTTTGGTGTGTGTGTTGGGTCCTGGGGATTGAACCCAGAGCCTTGCACATGCTAGGCAAACGCTCCAACAACTAGCTGTATCACCAGTCCTCTTATTTTCAAACTGGGTCCACCTAAGTTACCCAGGCTGGCTTGGAATTTTCGATCTTCCTAACTCAGCATGTCTTTTGTCATATCCAGCAAACTCAGTCCCTAACTCTTAGACCCTTTTTTCTCACCTTCCTTATCTCTTCTTGAGATCTTCAGTCTCAATTCATTCTCTATAGTTATCTTATAAAAAACAAACCTTGGTGGGCTGGGGTTATGGCTCAGTGGCAGAGTGCTTGCCTCGCACATGTGAGGCACTGGGTCCAATCCTCAGCACCACATAAAAATAAGTAAACAAAATAAAGGTGTTGTGTCCATATATAACTAAAAAATATTTAACAAAAAAAAATCTTGGGCTGGGGATGTGGTTCAGTGGCAGAATGCTTGCCTGGCATGCATGAGGACCTGAGTTCAATCCCCAGCATCTCACTCCCACACACAATAATAAATTTTTAAAAAAACAAACCTTGTCCTTCACTTAAAACACTTCAAAGGTGTTCAGGGTCACTTAAAATCCAAATTCTTTACCTTGGAATTACAAAGTTTCATGTGATCTGACTCCCCATCTACATCTTTTACCATACTTCCCTTGTTCACAATACTCCACTCATGATGTTGGTTGCTTAAACAAAGCTGGGCTCTGCTCCCCAGTTTTTGACTTGACTATTCCATTATCCCAAATCAACACCTATGGAACAGAAATCCAACTTGACCTGGAGGCATTCTTTATCAAAATATTCAACCCTAGCTGGGAGGTGGTGCACACTTGTAATCCCAGCACTTTAGCGGGCTGAGACAGGAGAATCCCGTGTTCAAAGCCAGCCTCAGCAATGGCGAGGCGCTAAGCAACTCAGTGAGACCCTGTCTCTACATAAAACACAAAGTAGGGCTGGGGATGTGGTTCAGTGGTCAAGTACCCTTGGGATCAATTCCCAATACCAAAAAAAAAAAAAAAAAAAAATCAACCCTTTTAGTCTCAAAAGCAAAATGAAAGATATTACTTTCATGATAGTTGAGAAACAGTTCCCGGAGCTTAAGAAAATCCCTAACTGGTTCAGGAAAACAAGTACCTCCTGCTTACCAGGCAATATGCTAAGCAAAGGAGAATGGAATATCAATTAGTTAGGTCTCTGCCCTCAGTGACTCACACGATTCTTTATGGGCTATTGGAGATAAAGCACCTAATAAAGTAAACACCTAAGTATATAATCCAAGTAATAATCAATGGCTGGGGATATAGTTCGGTGGCAGGGCACTTGACAGCAAGCACAAGGCCGTGGGTTTAATCCCCAACACGTCCAGTAAGGAAGGAAGGAAGCAAGCAAGCAATCAAGCAAGCAAACTAGCTAGCATATGACTAAATCCACAGACAAAAAAATGTCTGACACATAAAAATCTTAAATTTCATCCAAACCCCAATGAGCACTCAGTATATACCACTCTCACATATATACCTAAAATTCTTGCATATGTACACCAGGCAAGAAACTAGAAATAGCCTATTGGTTTGGGAGGCTGAGGCAGGAGGATTACAAGTTCAAAGCCAGCCTCGGCAATTTAGCAAGACCCTAAGCAAATTGTAAGACCCTATCTCAAAATTAAAAAGAAAGGGCTGGAAACATGGCTCAGTGGTTAAGCACCCCTGAGTTCAATTCCTAGTGACAAAATTTTTTAAAAAAGAAAGAAAAGAAATTGGAAATAGCTCTAATAGACTGATGCATAAACTGAGCTACATCTTTAAAAAACTAAAGAACTATATACAACAATTTTAGAGAAAGAAAGCACGAAATGTTTTTATCAGCAGCTGAAAACCAATAACATTAGACAACTCACAGTTAGGACAATTCCAAATAGAATGGTTCATTCGAAACAAAAAAGTCTAAAAGAAAATCACCCATAGAGAAAAGGTTACATAAAGACTTGAAGCCAGAAGCAGTGGCGCATACCTGCAATCCCAGCACTTTGGGAGGCTGAGACAGGCGAATCATGAGTTCAAAGACAGCCTCAGCAATGGTGAGGCACTAAGCAACTCAGTGAGACCCTGTCTCTAACTAAAATGCAAAACAGGGGCTGGGGATGTGGCTCAGTGGTCCAGTACCCGAGTTCAATCCCTGGTACCACCCCCCCAAAAAAGACTTGAAGTAACAAAGGCCTGTGCTAAACTTATGAAAAAAGCTCTTTCCCCAGCAGCTCCAAAAATTCTGATACCTAAAAGTTGGGCACAGTGATCCACACTGCAATGCTACTCAAGGGAATGGGACAAGGATTACAAATTCAAGGACATCCTCAGCCACTGACACGGTCTCAAAAAATAAAAAGGGCCAAGGATGTAGCTCAGTAATAGAATAGCCCTGGGTTCAATCCCTAGTACTGGGGCAGGGGGTGGGGCATGGGGGGTGGGGTTGGATACCCATCAAAGATTTCTGGAGAGTATACTTTAAAATATTACCAAGCCCACTACATTCTAGGCAACCTGCAACATGCTGAAAAGAAAAACATAAATAAGAGCTCTCAAGATTAACAATCAGGATCAGAAGGACATAGTATAATTACCAATAATAAAATAAGTGTTTTAGGGGCTGGGGTGTGGCTCAATGGTAGAGCGCTTGCCTAGCATGCATGAGGCACTGGGTTTGATTCTCAGTACCACATATAAATAAATGAATAAAATAAAGGTCCACTGACAACTAAAAAATATTTTTTAAAAAAATAAGTGCTTTAATAAAGTCTGACGGTGCCAGGCAAGGTGGCACAAATTTATAATCCCAACTCAGGAGGCTGAGGCAGCAGGTTTACAAGTTCAAGGTGAGCCTCAGAAATTTAGCAAGACTGTCTCAAAATAAAAGGATGTGGGGAAGCGGGGGTCATAGTAAAGAACCCCTGGGTTCAATCCCCAGTACTGATATAAAGAACTAGAACGATAGGCAATCACAATTTTTTAAATGCTGAGGAAAAGTTGCAGATGTGTATTATAATTATCTATGAAAAGTTTTTTAGACTTGCAGAAAGAGGTTTGTAAGGGATTTCAAAATTGGATTTGGGATTGGGTGCATGTTGCACATGTCTGTATATAATAGTTGCTCTGGAGGCTAAGGCCAGCCATGGCAATTTAGTGAGACCCTGCCTCCAAAAGAGGGTGGGGTCGGGGTGTGTGTAGCTCTAGTGGTAAAGCACTCCTGGGTTCAATCCCCAGTACCACCGCCCCCGCCAAACAAGGAAATAGTAGATACTGAGTTTAAGCTACTCTTTCTACAATATTTCTGATCTATGAAACAAGAATAACAAAGCTCATAAAGCTGTCATATATGTACATAAATGAAAAATGTCAGAGTAGGCACTTAACTACATAAGAAGTTATTTTAAATTTGTAGTAAAAGCAAAGAACCTGGGCTGGGGCTGTAGCTCAGTGGCAGAGCACTTGCCTGGCATGTGAGAGGCACTGGGTTCGATCCTCAGCACCACATAAAATACAATAAAGTAGCCGGGCGTGGTGGCTCACGCTTGTAATCTCAGTACTTTGGGAGGCTGAGACAGGAGAATTGCGAGTTCAAAGCCAGCCTCAGCAATGGCAAGGCACTAAGCAACTCAGTGAGACCCTGTCTCTACATAAAACACAAAATAGGGCTGGGGATGTGGCTCAGTGGTCGAGTGCCCCTGAGTTCAATCCCCAGTACCAAAAAAAAAAAAAAAAAAATACAATAAAGGCCTGCTGTCCATCTACAACTACAAAAAAAAATTAAAAAAAAAGAAAAGAAAAAAAGCAAAGAACCTAACAGAGGAAAAAGGAAAAAAATTTTTTTTTTTTTTTTAAAAGGCTGCTGGGGGCTGGGGTTGTGGCGCAGTGATAGCGTGCTCGCCTAGCACGCGGGAGGCACTGGGTTCGATCCTCAGCACCACATAAAAATAAAATAAAGCTATTGTGTCCACCTACAACTAAAAAATAAATATTTTTTAAAAAAAGTCTGCTGGGTGGGGATCAAACTCAGGGCCTCCTAACATGCCAGGCAAGAATTCTATCACTAAACCATATTCACAGTCCCCAAAAAAAGATTCTGAATGAAGTTCTCCCACCTTTTCAGAATCACAAGTATACAACAATAGGGATGTCAAATGGATATGACCAGCTGTGTTCTGGTTTACAAAATCCATTTTTTTTTTTTTGGGTGGTGATGGTACTAGGGATTGAACCTAGGGGGCACTTTACCACTGGAGCTACACACACTCCCAGCCCCCTCCCCCTTTTTCGGAGGCAGGATCTCACTAAATTGCCAAGGCTGGCCTCAGCCTCCAGAGCAGCTATTACACACAGGCACGTGGCACCCAACCCCAACCCCAATTCTGAAATCCCTTACATCGGAATCCAGAATTACATACCACAGGATATGAATCTGGATTCCTTGGTCCAGTTCCAGAAAGAAATCCAAAACTCTTTGAAAGCCTCCCAAATAAACTTTTCTTTTCATTTAGAAAGGTAATGTTTTTATACAAACTTTTCTTCAATTTAACTAACACCTTGACAAAATCCACATATATTCCTTTGTATTATTCCCTTTAGTCCCCAGCCCCATGGATTGTTTGCACACAGAAGACCAAAAAATACTATTAGAAGTATTCTGGCCTTAGTCAAGCATGGTGGTACACAGGGGTGAGGAAAAATGACCACAAGTTTCAGGCCAGCCTCAGCAACCTTAGGGAGACCTCGTCTCAAATTAAGTGACAGAGCGGTGCAGGTGGTGCCTGCCTGTAATCCCAGCACTTAGGGAGGCTGAGACAGGAGAATCACAAGTTCAAAGCCAGCCTCAGCAACGGCAGCAAGGCGCTGAGCAACTCAAGTGAGACCCTATCTCTACATAAAACACAAAATAGGGCTGGGGATGTGGCTCGGTGGTTGAGTGCCCCTGAGCTCAATCCACAATACCAAAAAAAAAAAAAGAGAAAGTGATACACCTGTAATCCCAGAGGCTCAGGAAGCAATTCAAAGCCCGCCTCAACAATTTAGTGAGGATCTAAGCAATTTGGCAAGATTCTGTCTCAAAATAAAAAATTAATTAAAAAGGCTGGGGATGTGGTTCACTGGTTAAGCATCACTGAGTTCAACCCCTGGTACCCAAAAAATAAATATATAAAATAAAAAGGTTTGGAGGTGTAGCTCAGCAGTAAAGTGCCCCTGGGTTCTATTCCCAGTACCACTGAAAAAAATTTTTTAAACCCCTGGGGCTGAGGTTGTGGTTCAGTGGTAGAGCCCTTGCCTAGCATGTGTGAGGCACTGGGTTCGAGTCTCAGCACCACATATAAATAAATGAATAAAATAAAGGTCCATCAAGACCTAAAAAAAATTTTTTTTAAAAGGTATTCTAGGGGCTAGGATTGTAGCTCAGTGGTAGAGCGCTTGCCTCGCATGCGTGAGGCCCTGGGTTCGATCCTCAGCACCACATACAAAGCAATAAAATAAAGACATTGTGTCCATCTACAACTAAAAAAATTAAAAAAAAAAAAAGGTATTCTAGCCTAATCCTGAATCTTTTCTTGAGTCATATTCACATTTAGTAATCACTAAACCACTAAAGGTAAGTAACATTCATAATACGGAACAATAAGCTGCAAAATAATAAAACATAGCTAAATTTGACATCTAACAGCTATCCATTCACTACACAAATTTAATATATCTCAAACATTCCTCTCTAAGCATTATACACATTTACTCTTCCCACACTTTCTTTTTTTTTCTTAGGTACCAGGAAATGAACCACTGAGCCACATCTCCAGTTCTTTTTTTAAAAAAAAAATTTATTTTTTAGTTGTAGGTGGACAGAATATCTTTATTTTATTTTTATGTGGTGCTGAGGATCGAACCCAGTGCCTCCCGCGTGCTAGGTGAGCACGCTACCACTGCGCCATAATCCCAGCCCCTCCAGTTCTCTTATTTATGTTTTGAGACAGGGTCTAAGTCCTTGGGCCTCACTAAATTGCTGAGGTTGGTCTTGAACTTGCTATCCTCCTGCTTCAGTCTCCAGAGTTGCTGGGATTATAAGTGTGCACCACCTCACCCGGTATCACACATTTTCACAGATAAAACACTGAGAGATAAGAGTCAGTACTCAAGCCAAGTGTGGTGGCACATGCCTGTAATCCAAGCGGCTCATGAGGCTGAGGCAGGAGGATCTCAAATTCAAAGCCAGTCTTGAAATTTGGTGAAGTCCTAAGCAACTTGCTCAGTGGTTAAGCGCCCCCAGGTCCAATACTCAGTACCAAAAAAAAAAAAAAAAGGAGTCAAAGTATTAGGTAGAAAAAGCCTCAACTTAAAAATCTAGAAGCTTGGGCTGGGGTTATGGCGCAGTGGTAGCGTGCTCGCCTAGCACGCGGGAGGCACTGGGTTCGATCCTCAGCACCACATAAAAATAAAATAAAGATATTCTGTCCACCTAAAAAAAAAAAAAAAAAAAAAAAAAAAATCTAGAAGCTTACACTCTAAATTACTAAATTTACTATATTTCAGGAACTAAGTCTGTCTCTTGGCAAGCTTAAGTTCATTCTACAAGGAAAAATATATACACACTTAAATATTCAATATTCATTCGTCATCCTCTTTCTTATCTTTGTTTTTAGCCCAGGGCCTCATGCATGCCAGGCAAGGACTCTTCCACTGAGCTACACCCCCAGCCTGTCACCCTCTTTCATACAAGTCTTATGAGCATTCCGCTTTTATGGTACTATTTATGCAAAGGTTAGTCCCACAAAACAACTCTTTATTACATTGGCGTAGATTGGTATACAAAACCCTGGGTTCATCATTAACAGTTCTGTGTTGCTAAGCAACAACCAACCTTTGGGCTTTGGATTCCTATCTTATAAATGAGGAATTTGAGCCGGGCACGGTGGTACAAGTCCATAATCCCAGCACTTAAGGAGGCTGAGACAGGAGAATCAAGAGTTCAAAGCCAGCCTCAGCAACGGTGAGGAGCTAAACAACTCAGTGAGACCCTGTCTCTACATAAAACACAAAATAGGGCTGGGGATGTGGCTCAGTGGTTGAGTGCCCCTGAGTTCAATCTTTAGTACCAAAAAAAAAAAAAAAAACCCAAAAAAAACAAAAAAAGAGGAATTTGGCCTAGTGTAAGGTCTCTTTTGGTACTAAAATTCAATACGTTTTGACTTTTTCTAAGACACTATTACTGTATTTTTATTTATTTCACTTTTTGGGTACTGAAGCCAGGGGTGCTCTATCACTAAGCTGGACACATTCTCACCAAGTTGCCCAAGTTGGCATCAAACTTGTGATCCTCCTACCTTTGCCTACCCAGCTGCTGGGACTACTAGCATGCACAACATTGAGCCATTACTGGATTTTTAAACAAGATACTAAAAGGCTTCTTTTGAAAATCTACAAAAAGAAAAGTCACATATTATATACTCATATCTGTGCTTTTACTCAAACATACTAAAAACTAATCTGTGCTATTAGAAATCAGGAAAATAATTGTGAAGGAACAGCTTTATGGTGTTGGTAACATTCTGTTTCTTGACTTGAGTACCAGTCACTCTATTGTATGTCTTTTACTTTGATATGAAAAAGGGCAGTTTTCCCCCAAAGATAACATGATGCAATTTCACAACTATGTTTGAGTATAGGAGAGCTGTGCAACCTTTCTAAATACATAAATGCATTTCTTGACTAATTTTATCAATCTCTGCTCACTTGTTTTTTGTTTGTTTTTTTAGTTGTAGATGGACACAGTATTTTTATTTATTTATTTGTTTGTTTATGTAGTGCTGAGGATCGAACCCAGTGCCTCACACATGTGAGGCAAGTGCTCTACCACTGAGCTACAATCCCAGGCCCTGTTCACTTGTTTTGATTTAGGTACCTAACAGATCATTCCTGTACTTCTATAATTCCTTTCAAACTGTTTCCTGAAATTCGAGGTCTTAACTTTCCTTTAGAACTCAGCTCAAGACAGGCACGGTGGAGCATGCCTATAATCCCAGCAGCTCAGGAGGTTAAGGCAGGGGAATGCCAAGTTCAAAGCCAGCCTCAGCAATTTAGTGAGGCCCTAATAAGACCCTGTCTCTAAATAAAATATAGAAAAGGGCTGGGAGCCAGGCACGGAGGCGAGGCGCAAGCCTATAATCCCAGCACTTAGGGAGGCTGAGACAGGAGAATCGCGAGTTCAAAGCCAGCCTCAGCAATGGCGAGGCACTAAGCAAGTCAGTGAGACCCTGTCTCTACATAAAACACAAAACAGGGCTGGGGATGTGGCTCACTGGTTGAGTGCCCCTGAGTTCAATCCCCAGTACCAAAAAAAAAAAGGGGGGGGGCGGCTGAGGATATAGCTCAGTGATAAGGGCCCTTGGGTTCAATTCCTGGTACCAAAAAAAAAAAACAAAAAACTCAGCTGAAGAACATCCCTTAATATATATATACTCAGAACTGCCTAAGCATTTATTCTCTGTTATCTAGTTGATTTTTGATTTTTTGTTTTGCAGTTGCTGGGGATGGAACTCAGGGCCTTATACACATTAAGCAAGTGTTCTACCACTGAACTACAGCCCCCAAACCCTACTTTTTTAAAAAATATTTTTTAGTTGTAGATAGACATAATATCTTTATTTATTTTTATGTGGTGCTTAGGATCAAACCCACTACCTCACACATGCGAGGCAAGTGCTCTACCACTGAGCCACAACCCCAGACTCCCACTTTGTAATAGTAAGTAAAACATGAAATACAATCTAAAAGTATTACTTGCACAGGCTTTGATTTGTTTTTAACCCAATCTTCAAGCTTTTTGTGCTCATCCCACTCTAGAATCCCAAAGGTACACTATTTAAGTAAGTTACACAGAACTGTAACTTACATCACTGCTAAAAAGAAAAATAATTTCTACTCAAGAAAATTGTTCAAATTCTCATTACACTTGCCTAGCATGTGCAAGGCCCTGGTTCAATTTCCAACACCACACCAAAAAAAAGTTTAAAAGAAAAACATTAAAAAGGACAAGCTTAAACTTCTGAAAACAAAAACAAAATATTCAAAAGCCAGCAGTTTTGGGGTTTTTTTGTCTATCCTTCAGATAGACACTATTTCTAAAGAGTTTTTTCCTAGCCGGGCACGGTGGCGCAAACCTGTAATCTCAGCACTTAGGGAGACTAAGACAGGAAAATCGTGAGTTCAAAGCCAGCCTCAGCAAGGGCGAGATACTAAGCAACTCAGTGAGACCCTGTCTCTACATAAAAAACAGGGCTGGGGAATGTGGTTCAGTGCACCAAAAAAAAAAAAAGAAAGAAAGAAAAGAAAAGTTTTTTCCTAGCCTTGTGTGGT
Source organism: Geosciurus inauris (assembly GCA_004024805.1). Classification (NCBI taxonomy): domain Eukaryota; kingdom Metazoa; phylum Chordata; class Mammalia; order Rodentia; family Sciuridae; genus Geosciurus; species Geosciurus inauris. The sequence continues at coordinate 25,430 of PVHX01022676.1, forward strand.
GCTGCATGCCTATAATTTCCGAAGATCGGGAGGCTAAGGTAGGAGGATCCCAAGTTCAAAGCCAGCCTCAGCAACTTTGTGAGACCCTGTCTCAAAAAATAAAAAGGGGGCTGGGATTGTAGCTCAGCGGTAGAGCACTTGCCTCTAAGCAATAAAATAAAGACATTATGCCCATCTACAGCTAAAAAAATATTTTAAAAAATAAAATAAAATAAAAAGGACTGGGAATGTGGCTCAGTGGTAAGCACCCCTGGGTTCAAACCACAGTACCAAAAAAAGAAAGTCAGATGCTGCTACATATCCTGTAATCTATAATGTATAGGTAAGCAATTCACCAATAATAATCTTCCTAAAACATCAATAGTGCCAAAGTTAAAAAAACCAAAAGACTTTCTTATAGATTTGCAACTGCTTCTATATAATCTAAATTGAGCTAGATCAAATACATTAAATTTACAAAATTTAAAATGATTTTTGGAAACTACTTAAATGCTGAAGAAAAAAATATTTAAGAGAAATTTTCAGGAAACCAATTTGTTTATGCCAAAAACATTCCCTATGAGAATACTACAAAATGTTAGCAAAATGCACCTACAATATGAAAAAACTACAGATATCACATAGCATAAAAAAAGAAATGTATGTACTGATCTAAAGGCTTATTTTACTTCATTGAACTTCAAATGTTCAAATATTTTGTACTATGAAATGCAAGTAAACCTTTAAATTATAGTTACAACTTATTTCAATGAGTTTAAACTGATATTAAATTAGGTTGTATTTAAACCCTTTAACCAAGTAATTCAAATCAGGCTAAATTATTTTTAAATAATTAAAAGTATGCATATCCTTCTTTTTTTTAATATTTATTTTTTAGTTAGAGGTGGACAGAATATCTTTATTTTATTTTTATGTGGTGCTGAGGATCGAACCCAGTGCCTCACGTGTGCTAGGCGAGCGCTCTACCACTGAGCCATAACCCCAGCCCCATGCCTATCCTTCTTGCAAGCCCTGACAATGTGGTACAATATAAACACAAGCAAATTTGAAAGCTGTTATGTGTGCAGACAAATAATTTAACTTACCCGATTCTCAACCATCTAATAGGAAACCTAATTCAAAGACCTGTTCTTAGCAATTAGCAATAGCTGGGTGTGGTAGCGTATGACTGTAATCCCAACTACTAGAGAGGCTGAGGCAGGAGGATTATAAATGCAAGGCCAGTCCAAACAACTTAGTGAAGCCGGCTCAAAATAAAGAATTAAAAGGATTAAGGATGCAGCTCAGTGGTGAACTACCCCCTTGGTTCAATCCCCAGGAACCCCCCCCCCAAATTTTTTTAAATAAACCAAATGCAGTGTAGCACACTGAAATCCCAGTGACCCAGGAGGCTGAGGCAGGAGGATTGCAAATTTAACACCAGCCTTGGCAACTCAGCACAGCCCCAAGCAACATAGTGAGATACAGTCTCAAAATAAAAAATAAGAGGGGCTGAGGATGCGGCTCAGTGGTAAAGCGCCTATGGGTTCAATCGCTAGTAACAAAATAAATAAATAAATAAATAAATAAATACACACGTTATATAACATAAAAATATATGTATCAAAATATATACAAAGCCGGGCGCGGTGGCTCACGCTTGTAATCCCAGCACTTAGGGAGGCTGAGACAGGAGAATCGCGAGTTCAAAGCCAGCCTCAGCAAGGGCGAGGCACTAAGCAACTCAGTGAGACCCTGTCTCTACATAAAATACAAAATAGGGCTGGGGATGTGGCTCAGGGGTCGAGTGCCCCTGAGTTCAATCCCTGGTACCAAA
>PVHX01022677.1:0-27240 GCA_004024805.1 Geosciurus inauris
ATGGAAGCAACCCAGATGCCCTTCAATAGATGAATGGATAAAGAAACTGTGGTACATATACACAATGGAATATTATTCAGCAATAAAAGAGAATAAAATTATGGCATTTGCAGGCAAATGGATGGAATTGGAGAACATTATGCTTAGTGAAGTAAGCCAATCCCAAAAAACCAAATGCCGAATGTTCTCTCTGATTAGTAGATAAGGATACATAAGGGGGGTGGGAACGGGAAACATAGGAGAAATACAGGAACTCTAGACGTGGCAGGGGGAGGTGGGAGAAAGAAAAGGGGAATGGGCATAGTAATGATGGTTGTTTGAGATGGTCATTACTACTCCTGGTACATGTATGAAGACTCTAATGGTTTGACTTTATCTGGTTTGCAACCAGAGAAATGGAAAAACTGAGCTCTGGTTATGTACTATGACTTGAAATGCATTTAAATAAAACAACTAAATTTAAAAAAAATAAAATAAAAATAAAATGATCACATGGCTTTGTCCTTTGGTCTTTATTGTGATATATCACAATTTTTGATTTGTGCTTATGAACTATCTTCGCATTGCTGGTGTGAATCACATTTCCTGTTGATAGAACTTATTGTGTTGTTGAATTCACTTTGCTAGTATTCTGCCAATAAATTTTCCATCTTATGTGGGTTATTGACTGACAGCTTCCTTTTTTCTTATTCCCTTATGTGATTTTTTTTCCTCAAGGTATTACATACCTCATAAAATGATTTGGGAAATATTTCTTATCTTTTTAATTTATGAAATTGTTTTGGAAGATTTAGTGTAAAATTCTTTGACTATTCATTAGAATTCAGCAGTAAAATCTTGGGCTTTTCTTGCTGGTTCAATTTCCTTATTCATGATTGATCTGCTCATAATTAAGTCTCTGTAGAATATATGTGTCCTGAAGTTTATTCATTCCTTTTAGACTTTTCACTTTGTTTTCAAATAGTTGTTCATAATAGTTTATAATTTACTATCTTTCAGATTTTTTAGCACACATCCTGCTCAAGGATCTCCTTTATTCAGGAACTTTAAAGTGAAACTTAGTTGTTTTCCTACTCTAAGCTACTTTTCACTTTACTGAAAACAGTCTTAAAGTTAAGGTCATGCACAATATCAGCATTTAAATTTCTGTAACATTATATATAGCCATATACATTTTTAAGATTTTATTTTTTTATTTATTCTTTTCAGATATACATTCAATAGAGTGTATTTTGACATATTGTACATACACAGAGTTTAACTCATTCCAAATAGGGTCCCATTGTTGTACATGATGTAGGCTTTCACTGGTAGTGTATTCACATATGAACATACATTCTTTAATATTCCCATTGCTTTGGCTCACTGTTTGTAATTCAATGTGTCTCATTTTCAATATTATATACATGTGATCTTCACCTTAAAATTTATCTATTCATGATTTGGATACAGAATCTAAATTTCATTAATCTTTTCAAATAGCTTGCTATAAGTTGGAAAAAGAGTGGATTTCTTATGGTTATATGGCTTTTCTAGATTTAACTATCTTAGAATGAGAAAGAACTGCAAAAATGTTCTCCATAATAAATACATAATAATATTATACTATATTATCATTCAACTTATAAAGAATGAATGAACCAATCAACAAATACAAATTATCTAACAAGAAACAAAAATTTATTAATTACTGTAATTTAATTTAGTTTTGGTATTGGAGATAGAACCCAGGGGCATTCAACCACTTAGCCACATCCCCAGCCCCTCCTTTTTTTAAAGCAGAAGAATTCTTTTCAATTCACAGTACACATATGGAGCACAATTTTTCATTTCTCTGGCTGTAAACAAGGTAGAGTCACACCATTCATGTCTTCATACATGTACCTAGGATAGTGATGTTTATCGCATTCCACCATCTTTCCTAACCCCTTCTCTTTGCCCTACCCAAAGTTCCTCCGTTTTTCTCATACTCCCCACACCCCCCATTATGGATCAGCATGCACTAATCAAAGAAAACATTTGGACTTTGGTTTTTTGGGATTGGCTTACTTTACTTAGCATGATGTTCTCCAACTCCATTCATTTACCTGCACATGCCATAATTCCATTCTCTTTTAATGCTGAGTAATATTCCATTGTGTATATATTACCACAGTTTCTTTGTCCATTCACCTATTTAAGGACATCTAGGTTGCTTCCACAGTTTAGCAATTGTGAATTGTGCTGCTGTAAACATTGAAGTGGCTATGTTTCTGTAGTGTGCTGTTTCTAAGTCTTTAGGGTATAGACTGAGGAGTGGAATAGCCAGGTCAAATGGTGGTTCCATTCCAAGTTTTCTAAGGAATCTCCATACTGCTTTCCAGACAGGTTGCACCAATTTGCAGTCTCACCAGCAATGTTTGAGTGTGCTTCCCCCCTACATCTTCGCCAACACTTATTGTTGCTTATATTCTTGATAATTGCCATTCTGACTGGTGTAAAATGAAAATCTTAGAGTAGTTTTGATTTGTGCTTCACTAATGGCTAGAGATGTTGAACATTTTTTCATATATTTGTCGATCAATTATACTTCTTCTTCCGAGAAGTTTCTGTTCAGCTCCATAGCCCATTTATTAATTGGATTGTGATTTTCTTTTGGTGTTAAGTATTCTGAGATTTTTATATATCCTGGAGATCAGTGCTCTATCTAATGTGCATGTGGCAAAAATTTGCTCCCAAAGTGTAGGCTATCTGTTTACCTCATTGATTGTTTCTTTTGCTGAGAAGAAGCTTTTTAGTTTGAATCCATCCCATTTATTGATTCTTGATTGTATTTTTATTTCTTGTACTTTAGGAGTCTTGTTAAAGTAGACATGGCCTAATAAAACAGGATGAAAATTTGGGCCTACCTTTTCCTCAATTAGGCTAAGTTCTTCATCCACTTTGAGTTGAGTTTTGTGCATGGTGAGAGATAGGAGTTTAGTTTCATTTTGCTGCATATGGATTTCCAGTTAAAGAGGCTATCTTTTCTCCAGTGTATGTTTTTGGTGCCTTTGTGTAGTATGAGAGTTTATCTCTATGTCTATGAGTTTATCTCTATGTCTTCTATTCTGTACCATTGGTCTACTTGTCTATTTTGGTGCCAATATCATGCCATTTTTGTTACCATAGCTTTGTAATATAGTTTATGGTCTGGTATTTTGATGCCTCCTACTTTACTCTTCTTGCTAAGGATTGCTTTGGCTATTCTGGGTCTCTTATTCTTCCAAATGAATTTCATGATTGCCTTTTCTATTTGTATAAGGTATAATGTTGGTATTTTAATTGGAATTGCACTAAATCTGTACAGCACTTTGGGTAGTATGGCCATTTTGATAATATTGATTCTGCTTATCTAAGAACATGGGGGATCTTTCCATCTTCTAAGGTCTTCAATTTCTTACTTTACTGTCTGTAGTTTTCTTTGTAGAGGTCTTTAATCTCTCTTGTTAGATTGATCCCCAAGGGTTGTTTTTTGTTGTTGTTGTTGTTGTTGTTTTTAGGCTCTTGTGAATGAGGTAGTTTTCCTAATTTCTCTTTTAGAGGATTCATCACTGATGTATAAAAATTAAATTGATTTATGGGTGTTGATTTTATATCCTGCTACTGTGCTGAATTTATTTATTAATTCTAGATGTTTTCTGGTGGAGTTTTTAGGATCCTCTAAGTATAGAATATCATCAGCAAATAATGATAGCTTGAGTTCTTCTTTTTGTATTCATATCCTTTTAATTTCTTTCATCTATCTTATTTCTCTGGCTAGAGTTTCAAAGACTATGTTGAATAGAAGTGGTGAAAGAGGGTATCCCTGTCTTGTTCCCATTTTCAGAGGGAATGCTTCCAATTTTTCTCCATTTTGGATGATGTTGGACTTGGGTTTAACATAGATTGCTTTTACAATGTTAAGGTATATTTCTACTATCCCTAGTTTTTCTAGTGTTTTGAATATAAAAAGGTGCTGTGTTTTGTCAAATTCTTTCTCTGTTTTAACTGATAAAGTCATATGATTCTTATCTTTAATTCTATTGATGTGATGGACTATGTTCATTGATTTTCATATGTTGAACCAAACTTGCATCCCTGGAATGAACCCCACTTGACCATGGTGTGCTATTTAATATGTTTTTGTATGCAATTTGCCTAAATTTTATTAAGAATCTTTGCACCTATATTCATCTGGAATATTGGTCTGAATTTGTCTGTTTGGTTATGGTATGAGGGTGATACTAGCTTTTTAGAATGAATTTGGAAGGGTTCTCTCCTTTTCTATTTCATGGAATAATTTGAGGAGTATTGGAGTTAAATCTTCTTTGTAGGTCTTATAGAACTCTGCTAAGAATCCATCTGGTCCCAGGCTTTTCTTGGCTGGTAGGCTTTTGATGGCATCTTCTATTTTCTTGCTTGAAATTGATCTGTTTAAGTCATGTATGTCCTCTTGGTTCAGTTCGAGGAAGTCATATGCCTCTGGAAATATGTCAGTGACATTGGGGTTTTGTATTTTACTGGAGTTTCTCATTATCCTCTGTATTTCAATAGTGTCTGTCATGATTTTTTTTTTCATCACAAGTTTTAGTAATTTACCTAGCCCTTTTATTTTTTATTTTGACACAGGATTACACTAAGTTGCTGAGGCTGGCTTTGAACTTGTTATCTACCTTCCTTAGCATCCCTAAACACGGAGATTACAAACATTTGCCACAGCATCCAGCAGACACAAACTTTGTGCAATAGGTAAAAGTTGTGAATTCTGACACATGCTATGACTTGTATGAATTTGGAAGGCATTATGCCCAATGTGTGCAAAATCAAATACTGTGTAATTTCATTTATATGAGTTACCCAGGGCCATCAAATTCTTAGAGATAAAGAGTAGAATAGTGGTTGCCAGGGTGTGAATGTGGGAATGGGATTTATTGTTTAATGGGTACAGAGTTTCAGTTTATAAAGATCAATTGGAGATTCATTGTGGTGATTGTTGCACAAGAAGAATCTCCTTAATAGCACTGAAGTGTACACAAATATAGTATGATGCTAAATGTTATGTATATTTTAACACAATTGAAAAATAAAATAATATTTAAGATTTAAAAAAGTAAAAGATAAAAGTAAGTAAAACCCCTGAAAATGACAAAAGAATGACTTTCAATTTCCAGTTCTAACATGAACTGTACAAGCTCAAGAATCAATGAAGTACAAATTCATTATCTGTCAATGATAGTTTTTACTTACCTTGAAGTGTTTTTGAAATATTACATAAGACTTCAAATACAAAGCATTTATAATTTTCAATAACTCATGGTGGCTTTTTTATATTACCAAATTATCTTTCTATATCCTTTATTATTCTGTTCCACCAGCCACTGATACATACCTGTATAATCCTGCTACATATTCCAATTTCTGTAAACTGCTTTTGGAAGATAAATGTAATAGTTTATTTTTTGGTGTATGTAGTTTTATACCGTGTCTTGCATGGGTCTGCCAAAGAGTTGGGGATCCCGTTGGATGAGGGTACTGATAGGAAGGATGGAATGAGGTCCTATGGGACAAGGGTCTGGGGCGGTCAGTCCACATAGTCACTTCACCCAGACTCTGGGGGCTGGTAAAACTGTTCTGCCACAGCAAGATATAGAGCTCATTTATTCCAGAAAGTACAGCAGCTTAAGAATGGTCCTCAGACCAATCATGGCCCCAACACTACAAACAATGGGGTAGCACACTCTCAGGCACACAGTCCATTAGCATAGAATGGGGAAAGAAGGAGGGGAGGGGTTGAAGGTATGGAGAGTGCTCCTACATATCTCTCTTTTTACTTTTATTTCAAAGGTCAGTGGGGCCTGTGGGGCCCAAAAGCAAGCATGTTAGAGGGATCTGTGATAATCTCCTCATGGGAGAGAATCATCCTGTTGGATTTCCAGACTCCTACATGTTGCATATGAGAGAGGTGCAAATGAGACTGTGCCTGTCTTAGATTGTGCCCATCTTTCAGAGCATATTACCCGTCTATGGAGATAATACCCACGTTTGCTGAGCTCAGACTAATCTTAAAGGCTCAATTTGCAGTATATGTTCACAAGCCACACTACACTTATAAAGAAAAACAGATTTAATTGTACTTACAATAGAAAAATTAAAAGATAAAACATTAAAATAGAAAGCTCTTCCAGGAGAAACCCACTTACATACAGCAGCAGTGGACTTCATCATCACAGGCAACACAGCAAGCACAACTATAGCCATCCGAATCACTTTGCATTTCTCCTCTCCTCAGCAGCATTGAACTTTATCATCACAGGCAATGCAGCAAGCACAACTATAGCCATATGAATCACTTTGCATTTCTTCTTCCCTCATTTATAGGGAGAAATAAACAAGCAAGCTCATGTCTGGAGCCAATTTAGGCCTACATTATTCTTCACAACAATCTCAAGGACTAGATCTGGCCAGGACCCAGTCCTCTAGATGTTTTGTCTCAAAGACCAGGGACAGAGAGCTTATCTGCCCCTGGTCTGTCAATGTGCCAGACAGTTATTTAGCTTGCTTACATTTTATCCCCATTTTACCTTTCCTTGGAACAAGACTTCTTATTCCTACACCATCATTAGCTAACCTGCCCGTGCCAATGAGAGGGGGGCAAACAAGACTGTGCCTGTGTTAGGTTGTGCTCATCAGAGTGTCTTACCCATCATTGGCTAACCAGCCTATGTGAATGTACCCCAAGATGAGCTCTTTCCTAAGAGAATGGGCAATGGGGTTGGGTGGAGTTGGAAGGGAAGGGGATTTGGGGGTAGTGTCTGTTGATGCTGTGAAGCCTTGCATTTCCAGTGAAGATAGGGTGGGCGAGCTTCTTATATGTTCTTGAGGGCTGTGATTCATGCGGTGGGAATTTTCTTGTGTTCCTGTGATTCTTTAACAATATGAACTAAGAGTTTGTTTAGTTTCTAGTTTGGTTAATTGTCTTTTTATACGTTTGACAAAGAGAAGGACCAGGAGAATGCTTAGAACCCCAAGCCCAATGATAACCCAACTGGATGGATCCAACAGTGCTGATTACATCTTTTGAAGAATAGTAGGGTCAAAGGAAACATTAGTTTTGGTTTAGGTACTCACAGAAGGGGCTTCTTTCTTCAGGTGGGGAGTTATGTTGTCTTCTCTTGAGAGGCTGGATGAATATTCCTGGCTGGGACCCAAAGGGGATAAGATTCTGTTAGGGGGCAGACACAACATAGCCTCACCCTTGCATGAGCAGAGGATCTGGGACTTTCCATTGAAGGGTCAAGAGGTCCTTTCATTGCACTGAGGGAATATGGGTAGGGAAGGTAAATGGACCCCAGTGTCAGATTGCTGCATTGAGGCCTTGTTTGTCAAAAGTGAGATAGTTAAGGGTAAATAATGCATCCAACAATCTCAAAGATGAGTCCTTTTTGGTAGAACCAAATTTCTGAAGCATCTCCTTTAGAGTGTGATTGGTTCCTTCAATGACTGCTTGTCCCTGGGGGTTATAGGGAATCCGTTTGGTATGGGAAATTCCCCAGGAAGTTAAAAATTCCTTCAATCTGAGGGAGACATAGGCCAGGCCATTGTCTGTTTTGATTGACCACAGGACACCCATGAATAGCATTGTTTGCTTCAGACCCTTAATATCACATGGGCTGCTTTTTCACCTGTGAGGACAGTAGCATACACAAGGGAAGAATATGTGTCAATTATCATATGTACAACTTTAAGTTTCCCAAAGGTAGGGATATGAGTGACATCCATCTGCCAGAGGAAGTTGGGTGTCAGTCCACAGTGATTGACTCCCTGTGGTTGGAGTGGGCCCAATGGCAGCAACAGGCTGCAAGAGGAGCAGGTATGAATCAGATGTTTGCTGGATTGGAATTTCAGGCAATAGGCAAAGAAGACTTTCTGCTGAGAGCTGAATCTTCTGGTGTAAGCTTCTAGCTTGTTCTAGAGTGGACATCATGACTTTAGGCTGACTTACAAGTTTGTCAATGGAGGCATTTGCTTCTGATAGGAAGCCAGGCAACACAGAATGGGAGCAAATGTGCATAATATACCATGGTTGTTGTCTTACTTCTAGTACATCCTTCAGGGAAGTCATAGGCTGATTGACAGGACAGTCTATGGGCCTAAATATGAAATAAGCAATGGAAAAGCAGACCTGTACAGCATATATGCTATCAGAGATTATGTTAAGAGGAATAGTCTGATACCTTTCCAACGCCAGGATAAGTGTATTCAATTCAGCTACTTGAACAGAATCAGAATGCTTTTGGACAAATTGATCATTTGTCATATTAGATCCCATTATAACATAGCCAAGATTGTAAGTGTTGTCATCTGTGAACACACAAGGGGCCATAGGAATGGGTTTGCTCAAGGGAAAAGCATGAGTGGTCACCATCAATGGAAGATCTTTTGAGTCTGCAGTAGTTTAGAAGGAGGGAGATAGAAAGATAGTGACTCAGGAAATCCCTCCATCATTGTCTGGAAGTCTAAAGAAGTTTGTAGGAGGAAGGCAATTTGTTCCTGATGAAAGGGTACAACTATTGTATTAGGTTCCTTATTGATTATTGATCTAGCTTATTCTCTGAGGCCACCATTAAGGCTATAATTTGTGAGGCTAGACTAGTGATTTTATGGCAGGAGCTCCAGTGAAGGTGTGACCATAATAAAGTTCCATCACATTGCCAAAGGACACCTAAGGGTAACTTCAAGGTGGAAAGTACTATAGTGACAGATGAACCACAGGGTCAAATCTTTGAATCTGGGCAGATGTGAACAATTGATTAACTTCTGCCCACGTGCCTCTGGTTCTGGAGTAATTTTAAGCTTTATTGAAGGATGTTTGGTGCCTTTGAGCAGATCATAGAGGGGCTCAAGTACTTTTGGAGGTAACAGCAATAATGGCCTAATCCAGTTAATATTGTTATATAATCTTTGTAATTCCATCAAGGAGATGTCATCAGGGACTTCAAGAGAGGGTCTAACAGGCCATATCACCCAAGAAAAATGAAACCCTAAGAAGGAGAAGGGAGGGTGAGTTTGAATCTTCTCTTTGGCCACATGAAGATTAAGATCCTCTAAATTTTTTAGGAGTGAAGTCAGAAGCACTTGAAGAGACATTTGGTCTTTGCAAGCCACTAAGATATCATCCATGTAATGAGTAGTGTAGCTGTTGCTCCTTAAGGGGGCAATGGCTTTAGCCACAAACATTTGGAAAATGGTAGGGCTCTTTTTCCTTTCTTATGGCAAGACTTTCTATTGATATCATTCACAAGGGTCAGCATGATTAGGTTCCCACACTGAGAAGGCAAAGTAAGGCCTGTCTGCCTCATGAAGAGCTATGGAGAACAATCTCTAATGTCTATGATAGCTATATAGTGATCTATCAGGATGGCTGAGGGGAAAGGAAGGCCACCTTGATATGTGCCCATTTTTTTTTTCATTTTCTTGTTGATATGTCTAAGGTCCTGTAATAATCTCCATTTGCCTGATTTTTTTGAATGACAAAAATGGGAGAATTATGAAGGCTAGTTGAAGGCTCAATATGACCTAAAGCAAGTTGCTCATGGACAAGGTTTTTTAATGCTGAAAGCTTAGGCTCAAGGATAGTCCACTGCTCCACCCAGGAGGGTGAGGTGTCCACCCAACTAAAGTGGATGAGATACAACAGTGGGGCAGTGGCCATTAGAATTGGGGGTTACTCCCAGAGATGCCTATCTTGTCATGGACTATCAACTTGAGGAGCCTTGTTATCTGTGGTAAGGACTACGTCCATTTTATGAAGTAAATCTCATCCCCAATGTGTGTTGGGAACCTCAGCTATTAGAGGATGTATGCACCCAGAATTGTTATAGGGATCCTTCCATATTACCTGTGAGGTTACTTTATGAGACAGGGTGGAGCCACTGATGCCAAGAATATTAGGTCCATTGGTTAATTTCCAGGAGGGGAACAAGGAGGCATTCGTGGTGTCAATAATAGTAATGTCAGCTCCAGTGTCAATGAGACCTTTAACAGGTTTCCCATTGAGATAAATGGTCATGCTAGGTCTTGTGTGGAGCAAAGATACTGTCCAATTGACCCTAGGGATAGGGGCCCTCTTATTTGACAGGGCTGAGGGATGCCCCTGTTGGAATTTAAAGGATTGGAGCGGCAGTCTGAAGCCTAATGAGACTCGAGACTGCAATGAGGGCAAGGGGTCTGAGACATCCTTTATGACTCAGATGACCAATTAGAGGGACAGTTGTGGACCATATGCCCAGGTTTGTTGCATCCTCAACAGATAGGGGCTTGAGAGTGGCCCGTGAAGGCCAAAGGCATGTTGGGAGTCAAGCAGGACTTGAGAGCCACCAAGAGGGCCAAAATTGAGTCAGGGGTGGAAACTTCCTTAGTGGAATAAACCCATTTATTGATGTCCTCATGTCTAACTGGGGATATTGCTGCTCTAGAAGTGGAATTGGCACCTTCCCAGGTGAGTTGTCAAATGAGGGCGTCTTGGCCTGGGCCAAAATTTCCTTTCTTTTCAACAGCCTGGATGACATGAGCCAAGAAATCAGAAAACCATTCATTAGGACATTGGATAAGATTTTTTAAAAGTTCTTGAGGAGTGGGAGGGCTCAAATTATGAAGGGCTCTAAGGGCGGTGTCCTTGACTTGCTCAAAGTAAATAAGATTGCTGACAAGCGCCTGAGACTAGGGGGATGTAAAGTCACCCCTGCCTGATAGCATATCCATGGAAAAATTAAGACCTTGTGTTATATTGTGATGAGCCCATTCTTCTACAAATTCTAGATAAGAAGCCTTCCATTGAAGGCTTACAATACTTCTTGGTATTTGGAAGTGGAGAGGACTGCCTTGAGAAGGGAAAACCAATCAAAGGGAGTTTGGAGAGAAGAGGACCAGGACTTCAGAAGTTGAAGAAAGAAGGGAGAAGAGGGGCCAGCATCTTGATAGGCCTTGCATAGCTGAGTGAGCTCAGAGACCAGAGTGGGGATCCAGGGGTGAACATTACCGTTGGCCTGGAGATTAACCATGTAAGCATGGGTTGTTGGTGGAGTCAAGCGAAAAGGGTTGGAAGGAGAGAGACAAGTGAGCAGTTTGCAGGCAGAGGAAGCAAAGTAGGGAGGAAGAGTGACTACAGGGGGTGCTGAAGGCAGGGTGGGGTCATTATGAGGGGGGTTGGATGGAAGGGGATTTACAGGAGGAGAGTGTTCCATGAAGGAGGAAATGACTGAGGAGAGTAAATTTCCCATGTCAAAGGAGTGGTTGGTGACCAGGGTGCGGACTGGCATGTGAGCTCTCTGCAAAAGGCCGTCCAGCTGCCTCTTTGTGTTCATGCAGCAAGTTCCACAGATGGGCAGACAGCAGTGACCCCGTGCCCTATGCAGCCACTCACTGGAGGCAGGCGGGTGTGGTGATGGCCAGAGGAGATACAGGTGTAGCACGTTTGGCAATCTCCCCTTTTCCCACCAGGCACAAAAATCACTGGGGGACACTTTAAGGCAGCACAACACTTTATGAAAGTGCAACACTTTATGGCAGTGCTTTTGCTTGCTTCTCCGTGTGGCAGCTGTGGCCAGGGGCCTCCAGGGAAAGGGGAAGGAGTGGGTCGAGGCAGGACCAGCACGCCTGTTGGGGGTATGTGGGAGGAGGAAGGAGAATGAGAGTTTGGGTCTCAGGAGAGATAAAAACACAGAAATGTTTAGGATCAGTGTTGTGATGGTTCTAGTCACCAGGTTGATCAGACCTGTATGGGCAACTGCCAGACGAACCAGGAAGTGGAAGTATGTTCCCTGACCTAACTTTATGACACAAAGACAAACAGACACAGAGTACAATCACAAAGAGTCTGGTGTTAACCTTCACCAGCAAGCCAAGAAAGACAGGGGACCGCCATGAGTTCCCTTACTATGGGGTCGAGCAAGCCCTAGAACACGTGGGCACCAAAATGTAGTTTTATACCATGATTTGCATGGGTCTGCCAACAAGTTGAGGATCCTGTGGGATGAGGGTATGGATAGGAAGGATGGAATAGGGTCCCATGGGACAAGGGTTTGGGGTGGTTGGTCCAAACCGACCACCTCACCCAGACTCTGGGGGCTGGTAAGACTGTTCTGCCACAGTGAGATGCAGAGCCCATTTATTCCAGAAAGTACAGTAGCTTAAGAATGGTCCTCAGACCAATCATGGCCCCAAAGTTACAAACAATGGGGTAGGCTCTATCAGGCACACAGTCCATTAGCATAGAATGGGGAAAGTAGGAGGGGAGGGGTTGAAGGTATGGGGAGTGCTCCTACAGGTGTATACATAATTAATTTTCTTCCTAGTTCCAGAAACATATTCTTATGGGTTAAGCACACTTTGCATTCCATATTCTAGTTTATTTAATGCAAAGTACTAAAATGGAAGAGGCATCATGGACAATAAAAAAAATCAAATACACAAAATAGAATATTCAAAACAGTTAAGTAAATGTAAATATTAACAGTTGTGGTTGGTATGAGATTGGTTGATGATTTTAAAGGAGGGGTATGATGTGGTGATTGAAAAAGAAGAATATGGGAAGTATTATGTAAAATAAAGTGAAATCTCAGTAGGTCTTTACATCTTATATCTGTCTATGAAAAATAATTAAATCTCAGTATATATCAAGACAGTGAGACCTCAACTTCAATGAATAAATATTGATATAACCCAAAGTATTAAAAAATAGTATAATATTGATCTTAATGAAAATAAAGAAGTTTAGATGTTAACTTTTGGAGCAAATTCTTAAATGTCTAATTGAATATTCACTACTCAATGAAGTTTCATCTTGTGTTTATGTGTATTATGTACATGTTTCTGTTCAGGTAAAAATTGTGCATATCCTCAATATATATTGTTGTTTGATAATAATTTGAAAATAAAGTATTTACTTCTAAAATGTTTCTATCTAGTATCCTTTCTTCCAACAAATATGTCATATATTTCCTTACTGTACCATAGCTAAAGCTTTTCTACCCAATATTCATACTTCAGTCTTCTCTGGGACTCCTCCAAGGCATTGGTGACCTGAGTGTAAATGTTTGGAAAGATATTGAATTATATTGATCATAAAGGCATTTGTTGAATTAGATTCCTGGTGTACATTTATTTTATTCATCCTTCTTAGAATATGGTATACTAGTGGCTTTGCAGTTATTAGCCTGTGCAACTGTTAGTATATCTCTAATGTGGACAAATTCAGTTCTAATACATCTTGACTTCTACCTGTATAAATTCCCTAAATGGTTGTCTGTGTCTTAAAGTTTTCATTAATTTTCATTTTATTTTTCAATGCCTAAATTTCCATTTATTAACATGACTTCCTGTCTTGCATTTGTTTCAGGATTGTCCTACTTGCATGGGACAGTGACAAAAGTATTTCATCATCTTCCTTGCAAAAGCCATCTTAATAGTGGCCATACTTTCTATCAAGGGTAAGCACACCTTCAGATAAAATATATGCCTTTCTTTCAAAAGAGCTTATGTAAAGTTAAGTAAGGCATCCTTCATGCTGGAATATACTAAACATGTGTATTTGGAGATATGAAACAGTCTAGTGCAAATAAATTATCTCTGTGATTTTTCCCTACCACTTCTCTCAGTATTATTTATCTTCAGACTTTTGTATATAATTTTAGAAGGTCCTGGCTTTTGGAATAACATTCACGCTTCTATAATGAGTAACTGCTACAGGGCTAGGTGATAGTAATCACCATTTACCTAAGACAGAGAACAACTTAAGAAAAAATTTGGAACAACTGTTTCCAGTCCCTCTATATGTGATATAATTGTTTGACAAAAATCTTTCAGTATTATTTTTCCAAAAGTAAAAGTAATGTACTTTACCATATGTATAAGAAATAAATGATATCTGATGTGTTTAAAGATATTATTTAACATCAAAGAATACTTATTTCCCTATGTCTTTTGTGTGCATGCACAAAATTGAAAAGCTTTTTCTGAAAAGCCCGCACATGCCAGAAATTAGACAAATTTCAAAGTTACTAAAATTTTTCCAGAGTTCAATGCTCTTAAGAACTGATCCAACCTTAGCTGATCTGTTTTTATTTTTAAAACTGCATCTCGGTTGAAGTAGATTCTGAACTTCAAACAACAAAAAAGATTTTTTTAAAAAAATCAATGCATTTGCCAAATACATTGGTGGGGACATTACTAGGCAGGCTATAGCAAAGCAATGAACTCTTTTCTACAGGTTTCAGATGTTATCTAGAGCTTTTTTAGATTTTAAGGCTGGTGAGAGGTAGAGGACTGCAAAATTTACCAATACATTCCAAGTTTTACATAATGGTGATGATGTGAGGTTACATACAATGTTGGAAAAAAAATGGTGGTAAAGGGATGGAGATAGTCCAAAATAATTTTGGTTCTCTATTTACAGCATTCCATCTTTCTTCAATCATGACTGGTTCTACTCACCAATAATCAGTCTGAAGAATGTTTAATATAGGTAAATCTTCTTCAGATAGCTTCAGGTCCACAGAAGCAATACCATTAACTTTAACTGAAATTGAAAATATTTTGAGATTCATGGTTGTTTGAAAGCGCACAGTGTTTCACACAGAATAAGGAGTCCAGCCAGCTTATGAACATACATGGGCAAATCTCACAAAGCATGATGTGTTTCTCAGGTGAACTGATAGGAAGCCCATTGATGAATGGCTGCAATGCTATTGTTATCATGATCTAATCAGTCTGCATTATAATTTATTTTGCTATTTTAAATTACTAAAAAAGTTACTATTTAACTCTCTATATCCCAAAATAGAGCTATTTTAATATATTTCCACAATTAGAGTGCCCATGCATGTATGTATTTACTGACTTTCATTTTTTCTTTACATTATTACCAAGGATGTTTTAAATATTACCAGTTTGAAAGAAGATGATGGAGCATGATATTGCATTTTAAGAATGAGTTATCAAGGAAACCCATATAAACCAATTCTAATCTTTAAATAATTTATTTTGATGTCTCTCAGCATCACTTAGAACTGAAAATGCTCCTCACCAGCTTATTTAATGCACCTTTTACATCCTTATTCCTCAGTGTGTAGATGAAGGGGTTGAGTGTAGGAATCACTACTGCATAGAAGAGTGTCATGAACTTGGGCTGGTCCCTTGAGATGGAAGAGGGGGGCTGAAGGTACATGCTAATGACTGGGCCATAAAATAAAAAAACTACAATAAGATGAGAGGAACATGTCCCAAAGGCCTTTTTCCTTCCTTCAGAAGATTTAATCTTAAGTATGGCATGTCCAATACTAGCATAGGAGGCAAGAATTAAACACAGAGGAATAGCTACTATAAAAATGCACACCACAGAGAGGGAGAGCTCATTAGCCTCCTTTTCCCCACAGGCAGTCTTTATCAGAACTGGAATCTCACAAAAAAAGTGATCTAGTTTATTGATGCCACACAGTGGCAACTGTAATGTTAGAGTGATCTCAAAAACACCATAAGTAATTCCACTCATCCACACAATGGACACCAATAGGATACAGATGTGCTGATTCATGATGAGAGTGTAGTGCAGAGGTCTGCAGATGGCCACATAGCGATCAAAAGACATGAGAGCTAGAAGAAGACATTCTGTGGCTCCCACTGTGCTGAAAAAATAAACCTGAACTGCACACCCCACATAGCTGATGGTCTTCTTAGAAGTTCCCAGGTTAAATAGCATCTGAGGCACAATGCTTGTGGTTAAACAGATGTCCAGAAAGGAGAGGTTGATGAGGAAGAAATACATGGGACTGTGTAGACGGGGATCTAACTTGGACACCAGAAAGATGGCAATATTTCCCATCATACCCATGGAGTATATTATAAAAACAATAACAAACAGAGGAAGTTCTAGCCAAGGATGATCAGCAAAGCCTACTAAGATGAACTCTTCAGGGTGGCTTTCATTAATTAGAACCATTCTCTTCTCCTTATTTCTCCTAAAGTAAGGAATTTGAAAAAAAAGTTGAGTAATAAAAAATGATATAAACATAATTATGCATTGAACTTCAGAAAGCATAGCTGGAATGCAAAACTTGTTGGAAATTAACATAAATGTTCTGGCATCAGGTGACCAAATAAAAAGCAGTTGCCTACAGTGTGTTTGGTAATCATTCTGACACTGAACTTCCACTTTGTTATAATAAGCCAAACTAGTTATTTTGGGGGTTGTAATGAGGAATAAATGAAAAGTCAAAGCAACTGTGTTTTAGGATCTCTAAAACTAAAACTTTTACTGGAATGCAAATCAGCAGAGGAGTTTGTTTACATTATGGCTTCTCCTATTCAAGTGTCTCATAGACTAGGTGTAACTTTGGGTGCTAGAATACTTTATTTTCAGGCACACTGCTAAGAGTCATTAAATAAATATTGAAAAGCTTAAAAACATTAAGGTTGTAGTCATTGTGGAAGAAGGAGGAGAAAACCTGAACCTATGAGAATCGTCAATATATTCTTATCCAACCTAACTAAGTAGTCCATAAATCACGTCACTTGCATAGATAGGAATAAGACTTTGGGTTGAAAGAACTACTTCTTAGCTCTTTAGAATTGAGCAAGTTTAAACATTTTTAGCATTACTTTCCTGAACCATAAATTAAGGCAATGAAGCTACAACATAGGTTTCCCATTGTTTAGGAATTTCTTTTTTCATATACTGTTTTCTTGTATAACATATTTTGTTATAAGGTTATTTAGTATATGCTTTCATAGGGATTTTCCATTATAAATTGAATTTATCATCCTGTTGCAATTTAAGAGTTCAGATAATTATCAGTGATCAATTGTATACAGTTATAAATATGTTTTGGAACTATACATAATTGTCATCAGGAGAAAAATCAATATCCCAGTATAGGCCGAAAGGTTTATTCAGATTCAACAGTTATTTTACATTTTCAGGACATCCATATTTTTGTTTCACAGTTAAAAGTATACTGATGATAAATTTCATTAGTTGAGTAAAGCGGCATTTTGAAAAAGGTAAATAAGGTAATAGAGGTTTCCATTTACATTGCTCTTTGTTTTATTGGCAAAGTGTATTTCATAAATTCCACATTCTTCTGTAAGATAGGGAAAGTTCAAATGGGGAGTTAAGACATCATATCTGTGACAAAATTCTGAGATACTCTTTCCCTTTGCTGCAAGGTTATCAGATGATATTATTAGGAGTGTAAGATTGATGTGATGCTTTTCTAGTGTAAAACTATGCAATAACAAAATCATAATAATTCCATCTAATACTAAGTGATATCTGTTTGCCAACAATTTCAATGGTCTCATTACACATATTGAATCACTTAGTATCCACTTGTAGGCCCTATAACAAAGGAAATGTTAATATCCCCCATTTCAGGACACTGTTATTCATTATTAAAGTGTGCTAATAACTGAGTTCTGAATATTAAAGGGCAATGCATGACTTAAATGAGTTTGTGAGATATTGAAATGATAAACTCAGTTTCAACATTTCAAAGAAAGAATGATTAATTTAGAATGCATATATTTTGGAATGTGTTTCTCCTATACTTTGAGTTTGAAATTATTCTGTACAGAGAATTTAGAAATTATCTTGGCTGAAGTTGTTATTCAGATAAAACTCTATGTCATAGATTAAATATTAAATGATCATGGTCAGAATTATTTAGACTGTTAAAAATTTCCAAACTAAACATATTATTAAATAATTGCATTATAAGACTTTTTGTATATTTATTGGGCATACTTACATTCACTTTTTTTCATAAATGTTGAAAAGAATTAACATTTTAATTTTAATAGGCATAGTTGTTGTACATATATATGGGATACAGTGTAATATTTCAATACATGCATATAACGTGCTGTGATCACATTGGGGTAATGCCATATCAATCACCTCAGGCAAGAGTCACATTTTTAAATTTTTTGTCCTGAATTATACTTCAGTTTTATTAACAATAATTATAGATTTGATCTTCCAGAATATCTTTTTAATTAATTACATCTAACTCTAAGTGAAATAATACCTCCAATACGTTTTGAGGAAATTTATTAAATTTGTATTTAGAATTTTGTTCCTGTATTTCACATTCAATGTACTTTAGGATATGAATGATGATTGCTCATAGTCCCTTCATTTCTCTGGATATTTCCTTAAAGGTACAAGAGAAAGTGTAACTAATCAATTTCATTTACTCAGAAATATACTTAAGCTTTTAAAATTTATCCTTAGATCTCATGCTCTCCATGTCCTGCTCACCTTTCATTATCTTTTGGATTCCATCTGCCATTTGGATTATTTCCTTGCAATGATTTTCCATTCCTATTTTATTACACAATCTATCCACAAATGTTGGAAGTCAGGTTGGTAAATTGCCAGACTCTACTTGTGTTAAAAGTTTCTTTGCATTTCCCCCTTACACTTTCAAGTTAGTATATCTTATTCATACTTCTTTTTTAATCACATATGTTATCTTATCTATACTTAACACCACTTTTTAGGTTTACAAAAAAGAAAATAACACAATCAGGAAAGTCATTTTTATCTGATGCCAAAACATTTCATTGATAAGTGTGAAGTGAATCCATGTAATTTTGACCATATAGTAAGAAAATATGATTTGTTTTATATTCACATGATTGAATAAAAACTTTATACCTCATTTGAGTATATCTGTCAAGAATACTCATTATGAAATGTAAATGCTATTTTAATGTTTAAAGTGAGAGACACAGAGATTCATCATAAAGTGAAATCTAGTTGTTCCTAGAGCCACCTACCTAGGTATTTCTAAGTTTAGAAAAGGCTACCACAAATGAAATGTACTCTTTCATACATATATTAGCACTAAGATATACCTATCTTAGTGGTACATAAAACAAATGTTTTTACTCACCTTACTTTTTATAGATATACTTCAATAAAAAAAATAGTGAAGAAAATGTATTTCAATTTTTCAAACTTTTAGAAACAGACCAAGAAACTATAGTCCTCACATGTACATTTAGAGCTAGCTTCAGAACTGTTAGTGTTTCAGTTCATATAGGGTACAAAAGAAAAAAAATACCTAGATTAGAGAGTTAATGCATGTAATGCTTTAGGGCATGCTATTTGTATGCTTTTCTTGAGACTCTTGGACAGTTTTCAAAAAAGTCATTCACTTAGGTTTATCCCAGATGAATTAACAGAGTAAGTTCCTGGGGACAGAGCTCTCTATGGAAATGCTTCTTACATACAATTAGTTACTACTGAATTGAGGTCAGAGCAAATGTCTTTGTTACATGTGCTGTGAAATAAACACATACAATTTCCCAACATATGAAACACTAATTTTGAATAAGATAAAATTAATAATAAATGAATAAATAAATAGTATAAAGGTATACTGAAAAACATTTTGAAAAAATGCTTCTGGGAAATTTTAACAAGAAAATATTGAATATTTTATTGCATTAACGCTCAAATATGTCACACAATATTTAGTTATTTTTAGTTATAACAATAAAGTGGCTCAAAAATGATTTGGGTCAATGAAGTAAACTTTAAATTGTTACCAGGTCATATCACCCCTCAGTTTCCATTTTCTTGACAAAGATTTTGGTCAAGAGATCCAATCAAAGAAACACAAAGAGTTATTTGGGGTTTTTTTGGTTTTGTTTTTCATGTTAAATGTATTTATTCTACTTAGGTACACATGACAGCAGAATGCATTTTGATTTATCATACACAAATGGAGCACAACTTTTCATTTTTCTGGTTGTACATGATATAGAATCACACCATATAGGCAGTCATACATGAAGCCAGGGAAATGATGATCATCCCATTTCACCATCTTTCCTAACCCCGTATCCCCTTCCTCCCTCCTCCCCTTTAACTAGAATTTCTCTATTCTTCCCATGATCCCTCCCTCATTATGGATCAGCATCCACTTATCAGAGAGAACATTGTCTCAGCCTCCCAAAGTGCTGGGATTACAGGCCTGCACCACTGCACCCAGCTTAATTTGTTGTTGTTGTTGTTTGATAGATTTCTTGTGACAATATTATCTGGGTTGAATCTGATTTTAGACTTTTAGTTTTCCCAAACCTAAATATTTGTATCTATCTCTAGTTGGCAGATTTCTTCCTTCTTTCTTGCCTTTCTCTTTTCCTTCTTTGCCTCCTTCCCTTCATTACCTTCTATCCCTCCCTTCATTTTTCTTTATCTTTTGTTCTTTTCCCTCTCTCTTCTTTTTCTCCCCTTCCTTCCTCCTTTTTTTCAAGCTTGTTTTCTTGCTTGCTTTCCTTCCTTTCTCCTTTTTTTTCTTACTTTATTTTTCTTTTGTAGTGCTTTGAATCAAATCCAGGGCCTTGTGACTTCTAGGCAGGTAGTCTACCACTGACCTGTATCCCTATTACTTCCTCTGTTGTTGTTGTTGTTTTTCTACATATTTCTATTTTTTGTCTTACTCCTCTTATTTAACTCCCATAACTACAAAATTTGTTCCTCTGATTCTGTCCCATAAATCCTATCATCCTTTAACACAATTTGATACTGTTTTCTTTTTTCTCCTATGAGTGTATATTTTCAAATGATCTGTTTGAATTCACAGATCTGTTCTTCTGCTTAAACAACTCTATTATTGATACTTTCTATTGCACTCTTCATTTAATTCACTATATTTTCCAACTCCAGTGTGTCAAGAGCCATACATGGGCTGTGTGTGGACTACATTGGCATCTCAGCCTAGTGAATAGGAGAATCTGGTGTCTGGGAACTTGTAGTGGAAATTTCCTCTGGCTAAGACCACCCAAACACATTGTGAGCCCTATTCAAGCTCTGCCTGGTCCCACACAGCACCAGAGATGGCATGACCTGCTGTAGCCATGCAGCCTCTCAGACATAGGTATGACCTGCTAAGATGCCAATCTATCTGCTGACTACAAGACATCATGAAAGCAAGAACCCACCCTGAAACCTTATCCCTGCCTTTGATGTACCCCCTTAAATAAACCACAGAAGCTACTTTCTAATTTTCTAGCTCCAGCTCCTATGTGGGCTGGGCCTATCAGGCACTCCAAGTTTCCTTTAAAACTATCTTTTCTGGTTCTGTGTCTTGTTCTTCACTAATTATTCTAGACTTCAATTTTTCTCTGGTGGTCTACACTCTCTGTGGGCAGCAAGAAGAACCCCTTAGTGATGTGCTGGTCATCTCCCTATACCAAAGTATGTGTTAGAATTTTTTAATTATTTAAATCACTATTAAATTTATTCTTTTGATCACATAATCTTTTTTATTCCTTTTAATTCCATTTCATATTCATTTCTTCACCTGCCTTCCTTAAAAATGTTACTTCAAATTCTTTGTTGGATAATTCATACATATCCATCTCTTTAGGGTCAGTTGCTAACACTTTATTTTGTGCCTTTGGTGATACCATGTTTTTTTGGTTGTTCTTGACTTTTGTTTATGTATTGATTATTATGTTTTGAAGACAGACATAAATTTCCATTATGACACACTGGTTTTGTATAGGAATACTCTTGAAATGTAAGTCTGTACATAGAATTTGAAGTCGTCCTTGATTCTTTGATACCTACTGTCGCTGTATTTCTAGGCATGACCTAGCCCTAAGATTGCCATTGGCAGACATGATACTGGTTTAGAATCTTATGGACCTTGATGCTGTTGCAACTCTAGGGAGTATTTGAATTCAGTGTCCCTTGAGGCTAATGTCAAACTACAATATGTATGAGGCCCACGACCACTGAGACGTCTCTTCCCTGGAGATTTCATTAGAGCCTAAATGTCCTAAATCAGCAGTAATTTTTCTTGGAAAATAAATCTGCTTCAAAGGGACTGAAGTTGTCCACTTAGAATGAACAATCCTGAAAGTTTAATCTATCAATCCTGCCTAAGACCAAGGGCAATGTGTAGAAGCACTCTCCATACCTTCAACCCCTCCCTTCCATCTTTCCCCATTCTATGATAATGGAGTGTGCACTTGACAGAGAGCACCTCATTGTTTGTAACTTTGGGCCAGGATTGGTCCAGGAGTGTATATAAGCTTCTGTACTTTCTAGAATAAATGGTGATTCTGCATCTCACTCTTGCAGAACTGTTTACCTACCCTGGAGTCTGGGTGGAATGACTCCACAGACCATCACCCTAAAACACAGTCCTGTCAGACCCCATTTTGTCTTCCCCAAAGATCCCTCTTTGTCTCTCAGGACCCCAACTCATCGAGCAGACCTATGCAGTGTGATTTAAAGCAATAGCAACAGATGTCTACTTGGTCTGGACTTTTACTTGCTGGCTCCAGTGTTGAGTTATAAATCAAATATATGCTTGTTTACGTCTCTTCTCTTCAAGTACATTGTTTCTATGTTTTCACTTACCTGGCTGGGGATGAGGAAATGGTGACATGGATAATGTTAAAGTATCTTACTACCATCTTCAATTTATCTTATTACTATATAATAATGAGGTATTGTGATCTTTCACC
Source organism: Geosciurus inauris (assembly GCA_004024805.1). NCBI lineage: Eukaryota > Metazoa > Chordata > Mammalia > Rodentia > Sciuridae > Geosciurus > Geosciurus inauris. The sequence continues at coordinate 22,543 of PVHX01022677.1, forward strand.
TGGTCCTTAATTCTTGTGAAATAATTTTGTCTTAAAGTCCTAAATAATAACAGTAGTAGTTGTAGTAGTTGTAGTAGTAGTAAATAATAATATAGTAATAATTTAGTCTTAAAGTCAAGATTATACACAATGTAAGCATTTTAAATCCTCTAAGTTTTTATAGCAATATATATTCTTTCATATTGCTATTGCTTTGGTTTGGGTTCAATATATTTAAATTTTTACACACATGTAATATTTATCTTGAAATTTTGAATTACTCATGATTTTTGATGAACAATTTTATATTACATCATCTTTCCACTGTACATACATGAATATACCACAGCGGATATCACCATTATTACATCCACAAAATGCTAATTTAAAAAAAACAACACTACAAATGGCAGAAAAATCAGTAGAGTAAAGGGAAGGGTACAGGGGGAGGGAGAAGGGGAAGGAAAGGGAAAATATTAGGAACTGAATTAGAACAAATTATATTTCATGCTTTTAAAATTACATCAAAATTAATCTTATTGTTATATATAATTAAAAAGATCCAATAAAATAACTTGTTATAGGTAGAAATAACATCCATTTTTTGTAATCAGATTTCATAGATTTAACCATTTTACAATAAGAATGTACTTTAAACAGTGTGTGTGTGAGATTCATTTTGACACATTCATACATGAATGTAGTCTCCATGCCCTTCCCTTCTTCCTCCTCCCTGATACATTTTCATAATTCCATATATATCCCTTCTGCTTTTATGAAATTCTCTTTTTTTATTCTGTCTCTCTCTTTCTCTCTCTCCTCTCTCACTATGAGTTTTCTCTCCTCTCTCTCTCCCACTCTCTCCCTCTTTATGAGTTCTGCATGATAGAAACCATTCTATTCTTGACTTTATGATTCTGGCTCATTTTACTTAGCATAATATTCTCCAGTTTCATCCTTTTATCAGTAATTTACATAAATTTGTTCTTTTTATGGCTGAGGAAAACTTCAATTGAAACAGGATTAATGAATGAGAAAAAGATTATGAATTCTGACACATGTTCTCATCTAGATGAGACTTGAAGACATTATGATTAACATATACAAAATTAAATACTGCATGATTTCACTTATATGAGTTACCTAGAGTAGTAAGATTTGTAAAGATAAAAAGTAGAATAGGGTTTCTCTGTATTGGATGTGGAGGGAATGTAAAATTGTTTAATGAGTTCAGAGTTTCAGTTCCTGAAGATCAAAAGATTTCTGCAGATGCAAGGTGGTACTGGTGAATCAAGTTAATTCTAATAAAGTGTAAACAGGGGAATATATTTAATGCCACTAAAGTGTACACCATAAAAAAAACATGGAATGCTAAATGTTATCTCATATATACATTACCTAAACTGAAAAATCAAATAATCTTTAAAATTAAAAAAGAAAAAGATAAAGCAAGGACCCCCTCACACAATGATAAAAGAATGACTTTCAAGTTCAAGGTGTAACATGAATTGTACAAGCTCAAGAAACAATGAGGAATTCATATCTATCAACTGTGGTTAATACTTCGAAGAAATTTAGAGAGATTAGATAAAAATTCAAATACACTCCCTGTAGGTATAATATGTCAAAAAATTCTACTCTCCTATATAACTAAAAAGAATTAAAAGTTTTTAAAAATTCAAATACAAAGTTTATAAATATTTACTAACATATTTCAGCATATTAATATTTGTGAATTGTTTTCTCATATCTTTTATTATGCTTCATCAGCCAGTGATATATCCTTGTACAATCTTACTAATGGTTCTAATTTCTGCCAATTGCCCTTGAAAATTATCTTTAATTGCACTTTTTTGGGAAGCCAACATAATTAGTCTTCTTTGTTTCAGAAACATACTCCAGGGTACATTTTAGTGTTTTTGCACTAAAAAAGTTAATTTAAAGAAATTAATGAAAAGCTAATTTAAAGAAAGAATTCAGAGAGTTGATAAATTGGAAGAGGTATGATGAACAAAAAACCAAATATATAAAAGAGAGAAAATCAGAAAAGTTAAGGAAATGGATATGTTAGCATATTGGGGCTGGTATGAGATTTGATAATAGTTTTAAAGGAAGTGTTAAATATGGTTGTTGAGAACGAAGTATGAGAAGTCGTATGTTAAATAATGTAAAACCTCAAGAGTTATTTGCATCAATTCCCTGTCTATGCAAATGATTAAATCTCATTGTAAGGGTTCTGACTATGGAAATGTACAGGACAGCAAGTTTTCTCTGGTTGTGGAGAGCAGTAACAGAGAATGGGAGAGCAGTGTCTGAGATTGGGACCTTTGATGACTTCATGGTTGTGACATGCTTGGTGCCTGGGAAAGTTCTGTGCAAATGTGCAGGATGCCTAGCTGTTGTGGTAATGCTCTCCATGAAGAGGCTCTGTGCTAGAGTCTTATCAGCCTCAACCTTGATCTCAGGCACTAAGCTCCTGAGAATAAAGAAACTCTCTCGGGGGCTGAGGTTGTTGCTCAGTGGCAGAGCGCTTGCCTCACACGTGTGAGGGAGGCACTGGGTTCGATCCCCAGCACCACATAAAAATCAGTAAACAAAATAAAGACACTGTCCATGTATAACTAAAAAGTATTTAAAAAAAAAAAAAGAAAGAAAAGAAACTCTCTTGTTAGACAACCACAATGTTTCACCAAGTTCCATTGCTCCTGAACCTGTCCACATAAAAGTAACTTTAAACAACAGACTTTCTTGAAAGCTATACAGAACTCCTAACATTGCACATTGCAATTTAGTATGTAACTAAGGAATAAGCAGCATAATGTTGCTAACTCTGTAACCTGCCTAATGATACAATAAACAATAATGTTCTAATGATGCCAGTGACCTAAGGTAACCTATTAATATCAATAAAGCCAGCAGATTGGACAAGCAGTCATTTTTGCCTCTACATCTTACCTCTGTGTCTCCTTTGATTTCTTTATATCTCAGTACATATCAAGATGTTGAGACCACAAGTAAAAATTTGGTATGATGTCAATCAATCAAAATAGAAAAGTTTAGACTTTAGTTCATGGAGCAAATTCTTAAATTGCTGTTTAAATACTTTCTACCCCATGGATTTTCATTTTATGTTCATGCATATTATATATACATTTATCTGTTCAGATGAACATTTGGACATTTTCTCAAAATACAGTGTTATTGTGATAATAATGTGGAAGTATTTATTTCTCAGATAAGAATAAGGCCATAGTTATCTATATTTCTATATATCAATCTCCTTCCAACAAACTCTGATATTTATTTTCTTACTTCACTATATCTAATGCTTCTCCAGCCAATCCACTCTTTTCTGAGAGTTCTTTAGAGCATTGACCTGCTTGTAACAATTTGGAAAGATACTTGATTTATATTATTCATAAAGACATTTGTTGAATCAGAATCTTGCTATGCATTTTAATCATCCCTCTTAGAATAGGAGACACTCCTAATAACTTGCAGTTATTTTCCTAAGCAACTCTGGGGAAATACAGTTCTAAGCTATCTTATTCTACCCATACACGTTTTCTAAATGTGTGATAAATTTTTAAATTTTTATTCATTTTTACTTTATTTTTCAATGCTTACATTTTTGTTCATAACATGATTTATTATTTTCCTTTTTTTCCTTCAGGAAAGTCCTCCCTGCTTAGAACAAAAAGTATTTGATCATTTTCCTTAAAAAAACGATCTCAGGAGTGCTCATGCTTTGTGTCGAACATAGAGCACTCTTTCTCCTTCTGTTTTCTTTCAACAGAACTTCTGTAAAATGAAATAAATCCCTCGTGATGGTATATACATATACACTGGAGAAGTGAAGCAGTCTAGTCTAAGCAAAACATCTCTGTTGGTTCTCCACACCATTTCTCTCAATATTCGGGGTTTTTTTTTTTTTTTTTTTTTTTTTGGTATTGGGTATTGAACTCAGGGGTACTCAACCACTGAGCCACATCCCCATCCCTATTTTGTTTTGTTTTTTTTTCTCAAAAGTTGCATTTTAATACATGTTATCAAACATAACAGAAAAAAACAAATTTTCAGAAGCTGTACACACTGTTCACTGAAAACATTTGTTGAGGCAAATAGAAAAAAATTGTTACAATCATAATTTTTCTAACTTTGCACAAAATTATAAGCAGATTACATTCTTCATATTAAACACCTTTATATGCACTTTCAATGAATAGTATGTATATATATATACATATATATACTTATATATATTTTTTATCAACCATCTTTACTATACCCATTCCCCTTTCCTGCCCCCCACCTCCCCCATGTCGCGTCCAGTGTTTCTCTATTTCTCTTGTTTCCCATTCCCACCTCCCTTATTCATCAGCATCCACTAATCAGAGACCATTCGGCATTTGGTTTTTTGGGATTGGCTTACTTCACTTAGCATAATGCTTTCCAATTCCATCCATTTGCCTGCAAATGCCATAATTTTACTCTCTTTTATTGCTGAATAATATTCCATAGTGTATATGTACCACAGTTTCTTTATCCATTCATCTATTGAAGGACATCTGGGTTGCTTCCACAGTTTTGCAATTGTGAATTGTGCTGCTATAAACATTGAAGTGGCTGCTTTACTGTACTGTGCTGTTTTTAAGTCTTTAGGGTATAGGCCAAGGAGTGGGATAGCTGGGTCAAATGGTGGTTCCATTCCGAGTTTTT
>PVHX01022678.1:0-27237 GCA_004024805.1 Geosciurus inauris
TCATTTTAATTTTAAAACTTAAAATGTCAGGCAACTTAGGCCCTGTTTCTAAATAAAAAATAAAAAGGACTGGGATGTGGCTCAGTGGGTAAGTACCCTGGGTTCAATCTTTGGTACCAAAAAAAAAAAAAAATCAATCTGAAAATGAACCAAATGTGGTGCTTTCTCTGTTTTCTGTAGCTATATGTAAAGTGTTATTAATTGCATCTGCTTTACTTTGCAGTGGCGGGGGGGTTACTAAGGATTGAACTCAGAGGTGTTTGACCACTTAGCCACATCACCGGCCATATTTTGTATTTTATTTAGAGACAGGATCTCACTGAGTTGCTTACTGCCTCACTTTTGCTGAGGCTGGCTTTGAACTCGAGATCTTCCTGCCTTAGCCTTCTGAACTGCTGGGATTATAGGTGTGCACCACTGCACCTGGCTGCTTTACTTTTGTTAAAAAAAGGAAAATCTGTGGAATTTTCCTTGGGAATAGGGGATAAGGGAATAGGGGTAAGGACTGTATTTCAATTCCTACTCTACATCCCAACTCCACCTCTGCCTTTTATTGTTTGGTTTCTCTGGAAAGGATTGTTAGAGTTGTTTATATTTTATATATTATGTCTTTTTAGAAAATAATTTCTGACTTCTCATCTGTAGGCTTACCTGCAACAGGTTCAAGACCTGGTGATTTTAGAAAGCATAATTTTGCAAACTTTAGGTAAGTTTATTTTCCTTTAAAAGATTAAAAATCATGTGTGTAATATAATGATTTGATATAAAAAATTATAAAATAGGAAATAGTAAGAAAATACCTTGAGAAGGTCTTTGCAAAGTATCTCATGTTTCCAGATTATAGAAGTTGTAGAACTTAGAGTTTAACCTTACCTATACCATAGAGGGAATATAGGTACAGTTGACTTTTAAAGTAGCAGCAAGGTTTTTTATTCTTTCTCCCCCACTCTAGGGTTCTTTTTAGAGTTTGTCAGTTTTTAGCCTTATAAATAATGGCAAAACTATCTAAAGAACAATTTTCCTTCTGTGGATTGTTCTGTTCTTTCACTCATTATATTTAGATATAGCATTTGTAAATTTAGTAACCAGTGTTCAGCACAGCACAGTGGAAGTGGAGGAATTCAAGCCATAGTGGTTGCAGGGGCAAATCTGATGATGCATAGCAAATATGAAAGAAAGGATTTTGTTTTTCTTGTTCTTTAGGGCTAGCATTTTTCTTATCTTTAGATAGAGTAGGATTTCATGAGTGGCATTTGAAAGTTATTGGTACAACTGTGTTTTCTTATATATGTATCTCTAAGCACATTGAGTTCTTCCAGTTACTCAGGTGGTTGAGGTGGAAAGATTGTAAGTTTGAATCTAGTTTGGGCAACTTAAACCTCATCTCAAAAATGAAATGAAAAGGTCAGTGATGCAGGTTGGTAGAGCCTCCTTGAGTTCAATTCCCAGTACTAACACTCCCCCATTTTTTCTTCTAAATGTAGAAACTAGTAAGATCTTCACAAAAATAAGTTGTCCTTTCAGAATAATTTACATCACATCGATTTCTCAGAATTTATTATGTCTAGAAAATTTTATTTATATACTTTAGAAAGTAAACAATTCAAAAGTAATTTTTATAGGCACACCGATCCTGCTAAGTAATTTTTGTAAAGACCATTTGAGATTGGATAAAATGATCAGTATATATTGTAACAGATGATGAGATGGAATAAAAGCAAGGTAAGAGAGGAAGAGGTTTTAAAATATTTTTTTAAGGATGAGCTTTAGAAGGCAGTCATAATTCAAGTGACTACTTCTAGCATATATTATGTTTTACTATTCATAAAATGTTTTGTGTTTAGAAGTTTTTGGTTCTTCAGTGTTTTTGAGATCTTATTGGTACTCTCCAGCTTAGAGTGGAACAGCTTTGGAGAAAATATATTTTAGAGAAGAATATACTGCACACTTCAATCTCTGAACAGTAATGTTGGGAGAGAGAAATGAGGGTGGTCTTCAATGATGACTCAAGAGAAATATGAAATGTGTTGAGTATCTTTAACTTTTTAACCAGTTTTTTTTGTTTTTTTTTTTCTTGAAGGCTTTGAATTAACAATTGATCACCCACATACACATGTGGTAAAGTGCACTCAACTTGTTCGAGGTAAGGAATCTCAATTTGAGATGACTATCTTAAATTGCCTTACCATTTATAGGTGATGATTTGCTGTCAACAAATACATAATACAACTGCTTTGGCCAGAAGTTGATTTGAAAGTAGTTGCCTTCAATCAAAATGATTGGTCCTGGCTTGGAGTTTTCCTGTTGGGGTTCTTATTAATGCTTTTAGATGATCCACAGTTAAGAGAGTTAACACCTTAAGAGTATTTGTCAAAGTTGGGGGGCAGATTTTGAAATTCACTAAGTCCTCAATATCTAATGGCAATTTTAAGGAAGTCTTGGGAGTGAGTGATTTTATTTTAATTTGTAGGGTTGATTAAAGGTCACCCAGATAATTGAGTAGAATTTATTTGAACTTATTTCCATGCTTGACAATCCCTTGGCACGATTTTTCTTTTTATTCTAGTTTAATGATAGTAGCTATAATTAAATGAAACCTAGTTCCTTATTTTATTAATTTGTTTTTTTTTTTTGCAAAGGAAATCAAACCCAAGGCTTCGTACATGCTATGCAAGTAGGGTACCACTGAGCTACACCCCCAGTCCTCAGTTTCTCTTATTTCATTTACATAGTAGTATGAAGAATATCAGGTCAGGTGTAGCTCAGTGTAGAGCACTTGCCTAACGTGTGGCCCTGGATTTAATCCCTACCACTGCAAAAAGAAAAAAAATCTGGACACCTTTGTATATTTAATGCCTTTTAGAGATTTGTAGACCAAATTGATAATTGGTCTTATTTTACATTTTAATAATGTATTTCATTTGAATATTCCCAGAGTTTTCCAGACAACTTATTATTTGAAAGCATTAAAATTACACATGAGCAAAGATAGGGTTAAACAGAGATAGATTTATAATTAAAAAGACTTAAATTCTAAGGAAGATAAAAGTCAGGCAAGGATGTATGTAATCCTAGCTACTCTGGAGGCTGAGCATGATGATTGCAAGTTTGAGACCAGCAAATTAGCCAGAGCCTATCAAAATTAAAAAAATAAATAAAAAGAGCTGGGGATGTAGCTGTTGTAAAGCACCCCTGGGTTCAATCTCCAGTACTATTAAAAGAAAAAAAAGATAAAAATTTGCTTTGTCACCCAGGGCAGATTTTTTTAGGAGGAGGAACATGGTGTTTTATCATTTCATTTATATTAAACAATCGAAGCTATTTGATGACCTGGGGGATTAAATCACAGACTACTCAATTTAAAACTTTTTTCTTTTTTCCAAGCAAAAGTCACTTTTCCCAAAGGTCTTCTTGATTCTGATCATGCTGCCAGATTATATTAGTTCATCCCCTGGATTAATGTTTCTCAGTGATCCCTTGGATCAGAATGTCTGTGTTACTTATTTAAAATGCTTGCGGGGGGGGGGTGTACTGGGATTATGGCTCAGTGGTAGCCATAGCACATGTGAGGCACTGGGTTCGATCCTCAGCACCACATTAAAAAATAAATAAATAAATAAAATAAAGATATTTTGTCTACCTACAACTAAAAAATATTTAAAAAAATAAAAATAAATGCTTGTCTTGGGCTGGGGTTCTGGCTCAGTGGTAGAGTGCTTGCCTACCACATGTAAGGCACTTGGGTTCGATCCTCAGCACCATGTAAAAATAAAAAATAAAATAAAGGTATTAAAAAAAATAGTTCCATCTAACTACACATTATAAAACAAAATGCTTGTCTCCTTTTTCAGACATTTTGAATCAAACTCTAGGGACCCAGGCTCATTAATTACTTCTTTTTTGGTACCAGGGGTTGAACTCAGGGGCACTCAACCACTGAGCCATATCCCCAGCCCTATTTTGTGTTTTATTTAGAGACAGGGTCTCACTGAGTTGCTTAATGCCTTGCTGTTGCTGAGGCTGGCTTTGAACTTGGAATTCTCTGGTCTCATAATTACATTTTTTTAAAAATATATTTTTTTAGCTGGGCACGGTGGTGCATGCTTATAATCCCAGCAGTTTGGGAAGCTGAGATACCCCCAGTACCCAGTATGCAGAATAAAGCTTGAGTCCCTAGGTCTGGAAGCAACATAATTATTAACATTAAAATAATTAAAATAAAAAAATCATTAGGGGCCGGGCATGGTGGCATATGCCTGAGCAAGGCTGATGAGAACTTGTCTCAAAATCAAAAAGAAAAAAGTCTGGGGATGTGGTTCAGTGGTTAAGAGACCTTGGGTTCAATTCCTGTTATCCCTCCCAAAACCCAGCAGCAATAAAACATTGGGGGATAGGAGTGTAGTTCAGTTTTTGAGCAGATGTTTAGTGTACATTAGGCACTGGGCTTAATCTCTAGCACCCTCTGTTCCCTCTACCCCCCAAAAAAATCCAAAAATTGCTGTTTCCTTTGGTAGAATGCAAAAATCAGGTGATGAGATATTTCTGCCTCATTTACTACTCTAATCACACAGTAACTTGCAAATATAAATGCTTAACTAAATAATGATTATGAATGGCACTAATAACTTTTCTTTTTTGTTTTTAGCAAGCAAGGACTTAGCTCAGACATCATACTTCATGGCAACCAACAGGTTTTTATATTTCAATTTTTTTTCCTTCTATTTTTGGGGCTTGGTTTTTACTTGGATTGTAATTGTCACTTTTTGAGGGGTATATAGAACCACTTAGTAAACTAGAACCCTAAGACCCAGGCTTTGAAATAATCTTTGATACAATGTGTTATAGACAATTCTTTGGTGAATATAGATTTTTTTTTACCCTGTAGTTTTTATGTTGTATCTTAGATTTCCATGGTGCTTTTTAATTTGCTAAGCTGAAGTAATTATTTAGTAGTGATTCTTTGATAGCCTGCCTGTTTTTCATGTGTTACTTTGCTTTCAAATAACCAAGAGCACACTTCTGAAAGTTCATGTAAGTTTAAAACTCATTAGTAGTGACACAAAATCTAATTTGAAGGATTTTGCAATAATTATGATGTTTCCTTTGCCCAAATGGACATGTGTATCTAGAGTTGGCAATATTTTTTCTTCTTTCTTTTTTAAAAAATTATTTGTACATAACTTTACTACCAAATGACTTTCTTGCTCTCATCTCTGATACTCCAGTAATGTTTGTTCATAGAAATTGAAGATCTCATAATCACTTTAGGGATAAGAAGTTCAATTTTATGACCTACGTGCAAATTTATTGAAATAAATCATCAATCAAGCATGTTCACACTTGAGAATGATTGTTTTTTGGGGGAGTGGTACTAGGAATTTAACCCAGGGGTGCTTTATCACTGAGCCAAATCCCCAGTCCTTTTTATTTTTGATTCTGAGACAGGAACTTAGTAAGTTGTTTAGGGTATCAGCTAAGTTGCTGAGGCTGGGCTTAAACTTGTGATCGTCCTGCCTCAGCCTCCCAAGTTTCTGGGATTACAAGCATATGCCACCATGCCTGGCTTTCTGTCTGTTCATTATTTTAAATAGTCTTAGAACTACTATTGGCGAAAGAGAAGATGATTTTTGGGGTATTTCCTTAGCATTTGATTAGGGATTAAACACAAAAACCCTTACAATTTTCCTTAAGTTTTGAGCTTGTAATAATAGATAATAGGTAATAAAGATTTACTTGTGAGCTTGGATACTGGTCCAGAAGTTAATATTTTTAAAAAACATGGATACTTTTTTTTTTTTTTTTTTCGAGTCAGTGTATGGATTGAATGATATGTGAAAAGAAATTTAGAAAAGTTATTAGCCTGCACAGTGGGTTAACAGAAAATCATTATATTGAGTGCTGAATCAGAGCATAGGGTAGTTCTTGCCCTCTCTCTCCTGTGTATTTTTAGACTTTTTGTTTTTTTCCTTTTCCTTTACTAATGGAGAGTTTTAGCTTTGGGTTGAGAATTGAGAGCTCATGACACTCTCTGTTTCCTTCCCTCTGATGTCAGCCTGCATTTGACCACATTTAGCCTGCAGTACACACCTCCTGTGGTGGCCTGTGTCTGCATCCATCTGGCTTGCAAGTGGTCCAACTGGGAGATCCCAGTCTCAACTGATGGGAAGCACTGGTGGGAATATGTTGACGCCACTGTGACCTTGGAACTTTTAGATGGTAAGTTGTAGAGTAAGGGACCTTGAAAAGCACTTGCTCTTGATCTGTCACATATCTGGCCAAAGGTGACTCGATTCAGATGACAATAGTGAGTTAAGTTGGTTGAGGTTATTCTTGTTTTATTACCTCTGTCTTTCAGTCTTTTTTGAATGTTTTATTTGTAGAATTGACCCATGAATTTCTACAGATTCTGGAGAAAACTCCCAGCAGGCTCAAACGCATTCGGAATTGGAGGGTAAGAATCATTGCTGTCAATTTGTTCCCTTTTCCTTTTGGGACTGCATCAGGGAATATACCAGAATTGGATTTGTGCCCTGGTTTGGAATTTCCCTTTTCATAGTTATAAAGTAATCATGACTTCATAGCTTGGATACTGGCCAGAAGTCACTGGTTGTAGGTGATAGCAGGTTTTGCTTTGTGTTATGCAATACTTCTGAAAATGATCATTCACTAAGCTACATTGGTTAAGGATTTTCTATGTGGAGACTGTTAGGGAAGAAAAGATGGCTTTATTGGCTCCTGTAGAGGCAAGATATAAAGTTAAAAAGGTAGAGCTGATAAACTGGGTGTGGCACATGCCTGTAATTCCAGCAACTCAGGGGACTGAGGCAGGAGGAACACAAGTTCAAAGCCAGCCTCAGCAACTTAGGCCCTAAGCAGCTTAGTGAGATCTTGTCCCCCCACCCCCCACAAAAAAAGGGCTGGGGATTTGGCTCAGTGGTAAAGCACCCCTGGGTTTAATCCCTGATACTAAACCAAAAAAAAAAGGTTAGAACTGGTGTCATAATTTTATCTTTGAATCTTTGTTGAATCTTTAATATTGCCTACTTTAAAAGTGGGTTTTAGGGGCTGGGGTTATGGCTCAGCGGTTGAGCGCTTGCCTTGCATACGTGAGGCACTGGGTTCGATCCTCAGCACCACATAAAATAAATAAAGATATTGTGTTCATCTACAACTAAAACAAAATATTAAAAAAAAAAAAAAGTGGGTTTTAGACACACAGTTTGCAGCTTAAAGTTATATTTCAGATATTTTTCAAAGTACTTAGGAATAATGGAATCATTCTTTTTTTTTCCTTTCCCCTGCACAGTCAGATGGAATGTTTGTTTGAAAACTTGGTAGAACACATGCTTGTCAAGTGCTAGGTCCTGGGTTTGATCCTCAGTGTCAGAAAGTTTCCCTCATTTATAATAAATTCATACTGATAAGAGTAATTAGATTCTCCTAAGTTGAGAGAGTTGCAGAAAATATTTGTGTCTTAGAAGCTTAGGGTTTAGAAGTAGGGTTGAGAGCTGGACACAGTGGTGCATGCCTGTAGTCCCAGTGACTTGAGAGGCTGAGGCAGGAGGATTGCAACTTGAGGCCAGCCTCAGCAACTTGGCAAGGCCCTAAGCAAGACTGAAAATAAAAAGGACTAGAGATGTAGCTCAGTGATAAAGCACTCTTGGGTTTAATTTCCAGCAACCTCCATCCACCCAAGGTGGGGGGAACAGAAGTAGGCTTCAGAGCATATAATTCCTCTTTCACTTTAATTTCTAAAATTTAAAGACTAACTATAATCACAACAAGCATACTGAATGTTATGAGTGATTTTTAGATAAGCACAATTTTTGTTGTTGCTGTTGCCTTGTAACATTAGTATGACTTGATTGACAGTTTTAAATTCCTTTATGAGAATAAAATATTTATTTGCTCTCATGTTAGGGTGGCCTTCTGCTTGTTGTGACTTATCCTGTACTTGTTGCAGCAAGTACAGTCTACTCATCTACTGGATTTTAATTTAATAAATTGCCTGAAGTGATGTTATTTGTTTCATTTAGGCATGTCAGGCTGCCAGGAAATCAAAAGCAGATGACCGAGGAGCAGATGAAAACACTTCAGAGCAGACAATTCTCAATATGATTTCCCAGAGCTCTTCGGACACAACTATTGCAGGTTTAATGAGCATGTCAACTTCATCTACTACGAGCGCAGTGCCTTCTCTTCCAGTCTCTGAAGAGTCATCAAGCAACTTAACCAGTGTGGAGATGTTGCAGGGTGAACGTTGGATGTCCTCCCAGCCTCCTTTTAAACTAGAACCTGCTCAGGGTCATCGGACTAATGAAAATTTAGCACTTATAGGAGTCGATCATTCCTTGCAACAGGATGGTTCAAATGCATTTATTTCCCAGAAGCAGAGTAGTAAGAGTGTGCCATCAACTAAAGTCTCCCTGAAAGAATATCGTGCAAAACATGCAGAAGAGTTGGCTGCTCAGAAGAGGCAACTGGAGAACACGGAGGCCAATGTGAAGTCACAGTATGCATATGCTGCCCAGAATCTCCTGTCTCACCATGACAGCCATTCTTCAGTCATTCTGAAGATGCCCATAGAGGGCTCAGAAAACGCTGAGCGGTCCTTTCTAGAAAAGGCTGACAAAACAGCTCTCAAAATGAGACTCCCAGTGACTGGTGGTGATAAAGCTGCCTCTTCAAAACCAGAGGAGATAAAAATGCGCATTAAAGTCCATGCTGCAACTGACAAGCACAATTCTGTAGAGGACAGTGTTACAAAGAGCCGGGAACACAAAGACAAGCACAAGACTCACCCGTCTAATCACCATCATCATCATAATCACCATTCACACAAGCACTCTCACTCACAGCTTCCAGCTGGTACTGGGAACAAACGTCCAGGTGATCCAAAACATAGCAGCCAGGCAAGCACATTAGCACACAAAACCTATAGCTTGTCTAGTTCTTTCTCATCTTCAAGTTCTACTCGTAAAAGAGGTCCCCCTGAAGAAACTGGAGGGGCAGTATTTGATCATCCAGCCAAGATTGCCAAGAGTACTAAATCCTCTTCCTTAAATTTCTCCTTCCCTCCTCTTCCTACAATGGCCCAGTTGCCTGGGCATAGCTCAGACACAAGTGGCCTTCCCTTTTCACAGCCCAGCTGTAAAAGTCGAGTTCCTCATATGAAACTGGATAAAGGTCCCACTGGGGCCAATGGTCACAACACAACGCAGTCAATAGACTATCAAGATACTGTGAATATGCTTCACTCCCTGCTCAGTGCCCAAGGTGTTCAGCCCACTCAGCCCCCTGCATTTGAATTTGTTCATTCTTATGGTGAATATCTCAATCCACGGGCTAGTGGAATGTCCTCCAGATCGGGCAATGCAGACAAACCCCGGCCTCCGCCTCTGCCATCAGAACCTCCTCCACCGCTTCCGCCCCTTCCTAAGTAAAAAAAAAAAAAAAAAAGAGGAGAAAAAAAACTTCTCTAAAAAACATGTACTTTTTTTTTTTTGACTACTGATAGTGGACTGAGAAAATTACTTCCCTTATGAAATATGTCCCCCTTCTTGGACAAGGGAATAAATTGATATTGAGACATAGGTGGGAGGGTGGTGGAGGGCCTTGGTTATTATATCTGCTGCCTCATACATTTAACTATTTTATAGTTTTTACTGGTATGAGAGAGGTGGGAACGTGTTGAAGCTGTGAAGGATTAAGAACACTTTCTCTAGGCCTCTCCACTTCCTAATTAGGTTGATTGGAGTAGTTATCTTCCCTCTTCTTGCCAGAACTGAACCATGGAGGGTTTGTTTATCAAGTAATTGTGGGTTCTTTTGATGTTTAATATATCAGAAGAGAGGAAGTATTTAAACGTCAAAATCTTTAAAGAGACTTTTAAAAAATAATTTAAAGAAAGTAAGTTATCTGTTTAGTTTTTTTATATAATTGGGAAGGGAATAGGAATTTTGCTGTGTGTATGAGGGACATAGCAATGACTCCTGCCGGGGGGGTGGGATTGGAGGGTGGGAATGTGTGCAGGGTGGGTGGGAGGGTAGGTTTTTGGCCAAGAGTTTTGAAATAGGCTCAGGCCTCTTGAAGTGTTGAGACCTTTAAGTGTGTATGTAAGTATGGGTGTGTGGGTGTTTTTAAGTATGCGTGTTTAAAAAAATCATGTTTTATCTTTCCCTTGCTGTCCTTTACCATTTTCACTTCCCAGTAGTCTACTAGAGAGAACATGGTTGGCCTTGAGAACATGAAGGAAGAGGCATGTATTTCCCTCTTTATGTTGTGATTCAGGAGTAGCACTGTAATTTCTAGTTTGGGCAAGTGCCAATGACCTGATTCTCAACTCCATTATAAAACTTCCTTTTTACAGCTTTGTTCTTTTTAGACAGAACAGAGAGGTAGGGGTTGAGGAAGAAGGGCTAGAGAGCAAGGCCAGCTTCTGTCCTACAGAATTGGATATGTCTTTTTTTCAAGTTGGGCTTTGGGAAAGTGTTCAAATGAGAGTGTTCTCAGGGTCTCTGAAGGGAAAGAGATGTGCTATATATATCTTGCTTATGAAAGCCCAGACTTATGTGACAATAGTTTTCATAGAAGCCTTGGAGCTAAAGGATACTAAAAACAATGAAATTGTGATTTGAAATTCTTAGGACATTGTATTTTAAATTACATTATGAATGTAAGACTTGCTTTTTATCTGTATATCTGAAGGAAAACAGCTGCATCCTTATGTGTTTGCAGCCTATATGACTTCAGAGATTGGAGCTTATGAATTTAACAGTACTGGTGCCATGAGAGTGAGCAATACCTGCCAGCAGATACTGTTATGTATAGATTGTCCATCTTTAGATTCTAGACGGAGGTTCCTAAGGAGATTTCTAAGAGTCCTTAAAAAACAACAACAAAAACAGGATTCCTGTCATGGGTCATGGGTATTTGATTATCCCATATGTTAGGACTGAACATTTTGATATGGAAGGAAATCTTTTTAAGAACTCATGGCTAGAAAGAATTCTGAGCCAAGCTGTCTAACTGAAAATGCCACCTAACTCAGATTGTTTAGTGTGTCATTTGGTCTTTGTGGCATTTTTGCTATGGAAAAGATGGTGCAATTTGAAT
The DNA here is from genome assembly GCA_004024805.1 of Geosciurus inauris. Classification (NCBI taxonomy): domain Eukaryota; kingdom Metazoa; phylum Chordata; class Mammalia; order Rodentia; family Sciuridae; genus Geosciurus; species Geosciurus inauris. The sequence continues at coordinate 11,116 of PVHX01022678.1, forward strand.
CTGTCTTGTTTTTAATGCAGCTTCCATCATGCCAAATAGTATTTAGGGGAGAAGTCTAATTCTTTTCATTGAAGGTCATAGGGAGACAGGAGTTATACATATGCTGCTGCATGCCATGAATGGATTGGGATTTGGGGGGAGGGGACTGAGGCAGTTAGCATTGATGATGTACTGGCCTGATATAGGAAGGAATTTGTAGGAAAGCATAAACCTGATCTGAGTCCTGCATCAGTGCATATTTGGATTATTTAGAGTGCCTGCCCATGCTGTGTAAAATAAGGAGCTCTTTGTTGACCTGTAAACCAGTAATACTTCTTGGAATGTCACTTAACTTTTCTAGATGACAGTTTCCTCTTTCTTGATATTTTGTGTTGTGCCAGATAATTGGTAGATGTGTGGTTATGTTTACTAAATTTAGATTTTGTGTTTGTTTAGATTTTGTTTGGTGGAGTCTGCTTCCATCCAGACCTCTCCAAAAGGGAATATGCCATTTAGTTTGTATCTTTGTGGAATTGATGATCATTGATTTGATTGTGAAAGTGTCCAGCTTTTAATTTCTTAATTAGTGTCACATATTTTCTAATCACATGCAGTCCTTCACCACAAGCACATATCCACTTGATGTCATAACAGTTCTCCATGGCAGTACTGTAGTTAAGTTCCTTAGAACTTGTCAGGAGTGAACTGCCTAAAGAATTGCTTTATGCTGTGGAGTCTGGCCTTTGCACTAGTAGATCTTTGCTGATATAAATCAGGTAGAGAACTTTCTATATTAATGCTCCTGGTACTGTCTTAAGATACCTACAGTGTCTGTTTCTAGATCTATGCATTTGTTGTGAGTCTTGTTTTGGACTCTGCATGAAGCTGCTGCATTATCTTTGGGTTAGCAGATGTGCCTGTCAGCTAACATGCATATTGTCCAAATTCTACAAACTTAAGTCTTTTAAGGGTTGTGTGATTTCTAAGCTGTGTTTCTTCAACCCTGACTCCTTCAAAGGGTGAGAAATGGGGTTTGTATATCCAAAGTTAGTCTAGTAAACATGACTTTTTATTTTTTTTAACCTAGACAGTCAAGGATAGATTATGGTGGTCAGCAGGCCTGGAGCTTCAAGTTCTATATGTAAATGTTATTCCCAGAACTTTGCTTGACTTTCATGTTGGCATAAACAAAATACCTGTGGATTTTCCTTAGGGCTTTTAATCCGATACCTGTGTTGCTGTTGGCTAAACTCTAGTGAAGCATTTATCTAAAGCCAACATGGTCTTCAGAAGTGTCAGTCATGCTTTTTGGGTTTAGAAAATACTTGGCATTAGTCTAGTCTTCCCACTCATGAATCAGTGTGTTTCCATATTTCAGACTCTTAGCTTCCTTTTTCTTTTAAATCAATTTAGTGTTCTGATTTAGTGTATCTTATATAGTTCTGTATTATTGACTTCAGTGTTGATAGGACAACTTAAAATATCCAGTTGCAAACAGCAGTGGATTCAGATGTAGAAATAAAGTCATGGTAACATCACCTCCAGGTTTCCTTAAGCTTCTGAAACCTAATTTTTCATACTGAAAATGCATATCCCTCATTACTTGCTTTTTGACAAAGGCAATTTGAGGGTCCCTAACTCTCCTGGTATGATTGGATTTTAAACACCTATTCTCCTTTATTTTGGGAACTGATTAAAAAATTTTGATGAGTTATTTTGGTGGTAGTGCTAGGAAAAGGGAGAAGCTAGAACATCTTGAAGTTGTAATACAAATTTTTTTCTCTTGAGTTTGGGAGAATTTAAGCAGTTTATGCAACCCATCTGAATGGTGAGAAATAGCCCTCTATCATCCCACTGTGCTTTCAGTGACAGATACTTCCCCAAATGTTTCATGTTCTTGTTATAATCCAACTTTTAACTGAATTTTGGCTCCTGATGGATTAGGAAATGTTCTTTTTGCACCACACTGTCAAGTTTTATTTTTTATACCTCTCTAGATGTGAGTTTGAGACAAGCACGGTACTGTAATCTTACCTGATAGTCTGGAATCATAATTATCTTTTAAGTGGGAGAGCTGTCCATTTTAATGTTTCTAAAATTTTTAGTATGAACGTGGTGTTGGAAAGGAGGGGAGGGAAAGAAAAAGAATGTTTACTAAAAAAGCAGTGTCTACTTTCCCTTGACGAGTGTGTATTTGTGGTTGAATGAAAATAGACTTGGGTTTTGTGTTGCCGTGTTAAGCATGGAGAGGGATGCTTGACAGCATGCTAATTGAAGCCAGAGTGAGTATTATCTCCGTCAGGTAACCGGGAACTCTTCAGTGGAACTGAGGACCTGATTAGTTGTTGATCATAATGGAATCAGTTACAAAGTGGAAGTGCTGTATGGCTTAAGCACCCAAAGAATGCAGCAGCCTAACTTAGAGTTAACCTATTTTTGAGCTTGAAGTTGACCTTTTCCCACCCTGCTTCACACACTTAAAAACTGTCCGTTTTCTTACCAGACCAAAGAGCAAAAGGAAAAAGAAAACAAACAAAACACTTTACCAATTTATGTCACTCAGGTACAATTTTGTGGTGAGAATTTTGTCTTTCTTTGTATTGCTCTTAAGAGTCCTTTCTCAGCATATTGTTCTGCTGTTGCCTCTGTCCTCCTTAGGGCACCTCAGTTGTGGATGCTACCCTTGGGATCTCTACTGCTGTTATGTGAATGATAGGATGTAAGTGACCATTACCATAAGGGCTCTTTGTAAAAAATTCAAAAAATTTTAAAAAAATTTAAAGAAGGATGTTGTATACATTTTATAGTCTGGCTATCAGTTTGATATCTTGCTGTCAAGTATGTTTCTCAATCTGTATTTATCCATCCCATCAATAAATGTTAAATGATAAAACGTTCATCTGATTGTTGTTTATATGTACCATGTCGGCAAATTAGTCCTTAGTCTTTAACTGTCATTTTATTGATACCATTACCATTTTATTTAAGTTTTGATGGCATTACGTTCTTACTGCAAAAGATCCTATGGGGATTGGAGTCCATTGGAAAGACATAAGCTTTGGCCATTACAGTGAACCTGGTAGAATAAACTATGTTGTTAGGGGAGAAAACCTCACTCTATTCTTGAATGAATGCTTTGAAGAGCAACTTCTTTTTTTTTGGTACTGGGGATTGAACTCAGGGGTACTTGACCACTGAGCCACTTCCCCAGCCCTATTTTGTGTTTTATGTAGAGACAGGGTCTCACTGAGTTGCTTAGCGCCTTGCCATTGCTGAGGTTGGCTTTGAACTCGCAATTCTCCTGTCTCAGCCTCCCTAAGTGCTGGGATTACAGGCTTGAGCCACCGTGCCCGGCTGAAGAGCAACTTCTAAACAAAATTATAACTCTAACAGATGATAGCAACATTAACTCAGGAAGCATTGTCAACATGATTCATGTTTTTTTTTCTTTTTTCTGGTACAGGGGAGTGAATCCAGGGGCACTTAACCATTGAGCCACATCCCCAACCCTTTTTTGTATTTTTTTTTTTTAGAGACAATGTCTCACCGAGTTACCTATTAGGGCCTTGTTAAATTGCTGAGACTGGCTTTGAATTGGTGATCTTCCTGCCTCAGCCTCCCAAGCTGCTGGGATTACAGGCATGCACCAGCACGCCTGGCCATAGTTACATATTTTATCTTTGAAAAAACCTTCATTGTTAGGATAGACAGAAAATGTTCTGAAGAAATTAGCATACTAGATGGTGTCTGGAAAAAATTGACAGTACTCATCCTTATTCTGGGACATAATAGAAACACACACACACACACACACACACACACACACACGGGCTGGGCATGTAGTTCAGTGGTGGAGCCCTGGATTTGATCCCTAGCACCACAAAACGAAAAAACCAAAAACTCAAGTACACAGGTGAATCTTGTAAATGGAAAGAGCTTTTATGCAAAAGTACTCAAAACTTACAGGTTAGTGGTAGCTGTAGTTTAAAAGTTATAAAAGAAAAAAGATAAATAGAATACTTATTTTTTAAAGTAATTTGTGTTCTGAAGTTCATTTTCTTTTAAGATATAACTTAAAATTTTTGTTTGCTAGGCAAGCCCGAGAGAGAGAGAGAGAGAGAGAGTGTGTGTGTGTGTGTGTAATGCTGCTGGAAATTGAATCTAGGACCTTGCTCTTACTAGGCAAGTCCTCTACTGCTGAGCTATAGCCCCAGTCCTCCATTTTTTATTTACTACTCTTGGAATTTTTGTGGAACTTGCTATTCTGGTCTACTTTGTTATCCTTGGGAATAGATGAGGTATAAATCAGTTTAAAACTTTGAATGCAGCTGGAATCCCAATTATAGGGCTTGTTAAATGAATTGATACATAGGACCATGCTTCATGATCAATACCTATATCATATCCTTGTCTCCTGTACACGTTTGACAGGGAAAAAGATTGATTGCTACCATTCAACATTCAGTAGAGAGTTGAATCCCTAAAACATATGGCAGCTGGGTGCCACAGCTACTCAGGCCAAGGGCAAAGAGGCTTTCATCACAATTTAGAAAGAGGGTGGCTTAGATAGGTTGCAAGTGCTGAAGGTAATGAGAACTGTTGAAATATATTGACAATGAAACCAATGGCATTTATGTAAAGTGGAAAAGAAGTCAAGGAAGACTCCCAGTGTTTGGCTTAATCAACTAGAAGGATGGAGTTATACTGAAATGGGGATGATAATAGGAGGAGCAGTAGGTTGGCTTTACATTAAATTTGGAACGCCAGTTAGACATCTGATGGAGATGTCTACTATATAGACTTAGATTCAAAGAAGGAGTCCAGGCTGGAGATAAATGTTTGGGAATCATCAGCTTATGAATGGAGTGAGGTAATTGAGGGAGTGTCCATAGAAAACAAATGTCCAGTACTGAGACCTTAGGGATAAGAGAAGGGACAAGAGACAAAAAGAATGTGTGATTGAAGCAGGAGGAAACCTCTGAAGAATATGGAGATCTAAAACTGTTTTAAGGAGGACAGAATGGCCAAGTGTGTCAGATTTTACAAAATGGTCTAATGAGATGAAGTCCCACAGAAACTGTGAGGTAAAGGAATCTGCAAGGTAAAGACCATAGATCAATTTGACTATCAATCTGATGTTGGGAAAATCCTAACTGGGGAAGGTTAGAGAAAGAATGAGAACTTGTAGACAGCATGTCATGACAACTTTGAGGTTTTCTATAAAGAGGAATAGAGAAATGAGGCAGTAAGTTAGAGAAAGAGGTAAGATCAGGATTTTTGCTGTTTTTTAAATGGGAGAAATTAGAGAAATGAGGCAGTAAGTTAGAGAAAGAGGTAAGATCAGGATTTTTGCTGTTTTTTAAATGGGAGAAATTGCAGCATTTATATATGCTGATGGGAGAGATCTAATAGATGAAAGAGACCTGTGGAGTCCCTTGAGAGGTGGAGATGTCCTTGAGTAGATAAAATGGGGTTCTCCTATAGGCTCATGGTCAGCTAAGTCACAATAGCTGGGAAGAAAAACAATACTGACTGAACCATAGGCTTTACATTGATGTGGTAAGAGCTTGTGAAAGTTTTCTTTTGAATTTAATTTTGAGATGTGTGCCACTGCACCCCACCATTCTATTTTAAAAAAACTAACCCGGTTGCTAATATAGCACAAGTTTACACTGTTAGCTCCTCTTTTCTGTTCTTTTTTTTTGATACTGGAGATTGAACTCAGGGGCACTTGACCACTGAGCCACATCCCCAGCCCTATTTTGTGTTTTATGTAGAGACATGGTCTCACCGAGGTGCTTACAGCCTCGCTGTTGCTGGGGCTGGCTTTGAACTCGTGATTCTCCTGTTTCAGCCTCCCTAAGTGCTGGGATTACAGGCTTGCGCCACTGCGCCCGGCTCTCTTTTCTGTTCTTTTTTTTTTTTTTTTTTTAATTTAATTATTTTATTTAAATGCATTTCAAGTCATAGTACATAACCAGAGCTCAGTTTTTCCATTTCTCTGATTGCAAACCATATAAAGTCACACCATTAGAGTCTTCATAGATGTGCCAGGGGTAGTAATGACCATCTCAAATAACCATCATTACTATGCCCATTCCCCTTTCCTTCCTCCCACCTCCCCCAATCTTTTCTGTTCTTTATGATTAACCCCCAAACTCCAAATTCTCAAACATTCTTTTTCTTTCAAGAATTCCTCTTTCCCAACACTTATTTACAGTCTATGTTCACTTCAACCTTTTCAATAGGTAGGAAAGTTTCAGTAAATTACAGCCAGCCATTACTTTGTTAGACATAAAAGAATATCTTGATATCTGTTTTTAAAGAAATGTGCTGAGCACAGTGGCCCATACCTATAATTCCAGTGACTTGGGAGGCTGAGGCAAGAGGATTGCAAGTTCAAAGCTAGCCTCAGCAACTTAGCAAGGCCCTAAGCAACTTAGACCCTGTCTCAAAATAAAAAAATAAAAAGGGCTGAGGATGTGGCTCAATGGTTAAGCACCCCTGGGTTTAACCCTGGGCACTAAAAGAAATTTGCTATTATCTTTATCATTTAGTAATATCTGCTCACCCCTCTCCTCCAACATTTGGGAATAATTCTAAATAGGAATTTTTGTCTGTCTTGGCTTTAGCAGAAGGATTTTTCCTCTAGTCAGAAGAAAGGCTCTGTTGCATCTTTATCTATTGCTGTGTCTCTTCACATTGTCTACTATAGTAGTTTTAGTATTCCTTTTGTTATTTCCACATTTGGTTGCAGATTTTGATTTCCAAATTTTCTATAATATGACTGCCTCTAGTTTTTGTTTTTTTCTTAATCTTATTTTATTTTGGGTGGGGTTCTTTTTTTTGTCTTTTTTAGAACTGGGGATCAAACACAGGGCTTTGTGAATGCAAGGCAAAAGGTACTGAGCTACATCCCATCCCTCCAGTTCGTTTTTTTTTTAAATAGGGTGTTTATAATAACATATCTTTGTACCCTCTTTTGAGGGTTGGAGTATTTGCTGTGTTTTTATTGCTACTAATACTATGTTTGGATTGTACCCACAATCCCACATTGTTCTAGAATGTTGACTCTAAGAAAGCAGGGTTTTTTTTTTTCCTGGTTCTCTCCTGTATCCGCAGTGCCTGGCACTTAGATGTTTAATAAATATTTCTTGAGCGAATGAATTTCAGGAGAGGGCCTTCTACTAGGGCTGCCTTAGTCTCTGGAAACTGTACTCTTTCACACACTTCATTTTAGTCATTTCTTTTCTCTAATCAGACTGCTTTTCTTGAAGGCTGTAGATTCTCAATGCTCACCTCCACTATAATCATGCTTACCTGCTCATTGATCATCATGAACACATGTCTTATACTGATAGGTACAATGAAACTAACAGTGAGCAGGGAGGTTAAGATGCAAAAAATCAAAAACAAAACCAAAACAAACAAAACTCTGCAAAGTGTTGACTCATTTCTATAAGAGTGGTGGAGATAACAGAAGAGATGCTTTTAACTAAAAATGCTTAAAGGATGATAAAATTGGTATTTTCTGTCATTCCTATAATACCTGCATTACTTTGCATGGAGTTGTAGAGAATTTTTAGAGAATCAGGGCATACAGTTTATAAGAAGAAAGGCCTAAACCATAACTTATATTTCCTTATTTTCATTCAGTTAAATGCCCTTTTACTACATGAGAGGCAGTAGAGATAAAAGGCGAAGGCTGGATTCAAATTTGCCTCTCCTACTTACTATCTGTGTAAAATGGAGTTAATATAAATAGCCTCTACCTCAGGGTTGCTCTGAAAAATTAATTGAATTAATACATGTGATTCCCCGGAGTCGTGGAAAACGCCCCCCCAAAACTGTTTCTTAGAATGTTCTACACGAAATTACCAATGTAGTGAACTGTTCACAAAACTAAACCTTTTCATGTATAAACAGTGAAATGTACAGTGATTTTCCAGCCTCTGTCCAATTTTCTACCTGCTGTATAGGGGTGGTGAGAAAGCAGTTGCCTAGGACCACAGGCCAAAAGTTGGATGAAAATGAGCCACACTGAGAGGCGAAACAATAACCCGAGCCGGAGACTCGTGCAGTAGCCCGCCTTCCCACTGAGGTCCGGCAGTAGTTGCTGACAGACAGTTCACCCCGGCCGCTCCAGCCGCGCATTTTCTCAGCGTTCAGCTCCCTACAGACGTGTTAGTAGCGGGCCTCGACCAATGGTGACACAGCGCCGTGGGAGTAGCAGCCAATCAGCAGCTAGGAGCCCGGAAAGGAGCAGGGCCGAGTTAGCAGCTGCTAGCGCTTGCCAGAGAAGGGCGAGGGGCGCCGTGGAGCGCTGCGGAAGAGGTAAGATGGCGGCCCTCCTTGCTCTTCGCCTTGTAGTTAGGCTGTGTTTTCGCCTTTTCTGTTGTCTCAGAGCGGCTGTTCCTCCTCAGGTAACTTCGGAGTCGCTCTCCTATTATAGGCTCCTGGTAGCCAGGTTCTCCGGTGCTCGGAGCCCTAGGACAAAATGGCGCTTGCACTGCGCCCGAGGCCGGCCTGGGCCCAGCCGTGAGCTCTGAGGCGGGCTGGGACAAAGGCGGCGTGCAGGGCAGCGGGGGCGGGGCGCGGCGATGCGGCGGGGCCACGTGGGGCTGGCGCCACTCTTCCCCTCGTGCTGCAGCAGCCTTGCGAGTCCTGGAGATACCGTCAACGTGGCGGGGGTCAGGGTGGAGCCCCGCATGGAGGGAGAAGTTAAAGGGGAGACAAAGTCTCCAGTGCTAGGGAGACTTGGGAGGGCATCGGGGAGTTGCAGAGCGTGCCAGGCCGACTGCTGCCTGTCCTTTAGAAACTTACCTACTCTAGGTCTATCCGGACATTGTGGAGTAGGAATTTTTGGGAAAGGTAAGGACATTTTGATCTTCTTGTGATCCCACAGGTTTTGGTATGAACAGGATTCGGATTCACGTCTTACCAACCAATCGGGGAAGGATCACCCCAGTGCCCAGGTCTCAGGAGCTCCTGTCTTGTTCATTTACTCATCGCCCGTGCTCACAACCTCGTCTGGAGGGACAGGAGTTTTGCATTAAGCATATCCTCGAAGACAAGAATGCACCCTTCAAGCAGTGTAGTTATATATCAACAAAGAATGGAAAAAGATGTCCCAGTGCTGCCCCAAAACCAGAGAAGAAAGACGGGTATGTGTGTATAGATTCATATGTTTGTGCCGTTAGTGTCTTTATTTTTTATTTTTTCTGGTGCTGAGGATTGAATGTAGGGACATGATGCATGCTAAGCACCGACTCTACCACTGGGCTCCATCCCCGACCCCCCCATACCTTTTATTCTTGTGAGAAAGGGGATATATGATATGTTATATATGGGCTTGGTCATAGCTGCTGAGTTTTAGATTATGTGCTTGTAAAGTTGGGCTTATGAAAATATCCTAGGGGAAAAAATTAAAAAATACAATGGTGATTAACTGGAAGGACACTTGATTTGGATCACTTAGTTCCTTAGTTCATCTCTGGATCTTTTCCCTTATGTGTAGGGTGAAGGGATATTCTAAATTCTTTAAAAAAAAATTTTTTTAATATTGTTTTTAGTTGTAGATGGACACAATAGCTTTATTTATTTATTTTTATGTGGTGCTGAGGATGGAACCCAGAGCCTCACGCATGCGAGGCAAGCGCTCTACCACTGAGCTACAAACCCAGCCCTATTCTGAATTCTTAATGCTGGGGTGCTGACTCTTTTTGTTTGTACCTTGTTAAATAATAGGCTAAGTAGTGTATATGTGTATTTTTTTTGGAAGAGGCTTTGTAGCTTTCATCATATATACAAAGGTATCCATGCAGAAACATAACTTTACTAGATTATTTTGTATAAAACTTCAAGTTTTAAAATTGTCCCACAGGCTGGGTAATGATGCATACCTGTAATTGCAGAGTCTGGGGAGGCTGAGCAGGAGACTGAGGCAGGAAGATCCCAAGTTTGAAGTCAAACTTAGCAATATAGTGAGACCCTCGGCAACTTAGTGAGATCTTGTCTGTCTCAGAATAAAAAATGATGAAATGTAGCTAAGTAGTAAAGTGCCCTGGGTTTAGTCCCCAGTACCAAAAAAGAAGTGTTAAAGTGGATTGATACTAAAATGTACATTCTGGAATTAATTTTGAAAAATGAAAGTGGATCTCTTTGATTTGTTCTGAGATAATGTCAACATTTTTATAGTTGGAATGTTCTGTTTGATGTTCTGTTCTGGATAAGCTACCTGCATTTCCCTTTATTAAACAACAAATGCAGGCTGAGGGTTTAGCTTAGTGGTAGAGCGCTTATATGCACATCTACATACACCTCTAATTAGTTGACCTTGGGCCAGTTAAATTCCTCTGATTCACTGGCCATTTTAGGAGTGAATATACTCATTTCAGTTTCCTGAGAATGATCTAAAGATCAGTGACTATGAAATTGTTGAACTCTTTCAAGAGAGAACCTATAAAATATTAATATTTTTATCTTCTTAGGGTGTCCTTCTGTGCTGAACATGCCCGTAGGAATGCCTTAGCCCTTCATGCTCAAATGAAGAAGACCAACCCAGGGCCTATGGGTGAAACACTCTTGTGCCAGCTGAGCGCATATGCTAAGACAGAACTGGGCTCTCAGACTCCAGAAAGTAGCCGCAGTGAAGCCAGCCGAATACTGGGTAAGGATCTTCTCTCTTAGAATAAAAAGGTGGAAGGTTAAGAAAGAATTTATTTTGGTTTGAAGTACCTTGGACATATTTGGCAATATTGTTATTCTTTGGGAATTTGGTGAGAATTCCAGGATTGCTATGTTCTTCACCAGTTCTTTTGCACTTGAAGGAGAGTTTGCTTAGGTTTGTCCTTCTGAGCTGGTGGCTTTTTCCTTATATGAAGGTTTTTTTTTTTTTTTAATTTTAAAGTTTGGGTTGATCTGTTAAATAATCTAGTTTTGTGTGGTGGAGTTACAGAGGTGGGAAGTCTTAATGACTGCTCTCCCTTCCTTGCCTCAGATGAAGACAGCTGGAGTGATGGGGACCAGGAACCCATTACTGTGGATCAGACATGGAGAGGTGACCCTGACAGTGAAGCTGATAGCATAGACAGTGATCAAGAAGATCCCCTAAAGTAAGTTGTAACTCCACATAAGGATTTTTGAATATTTTATGTAGTTAGTGTGTGGACTGTAGTGTGACGTGCTGCTAATAGATTAATAACTAAAAAAGGTTGAATACAGCTTAGGTATTTTAAAGTGTCATCACCATCTAGCTTCAAGGCAAGATTTGATTGTTTTGTTTTTATGGTACTAGGGATTAAATCCAGGGCCTTGTGTATGCTAGGCCAGCACTCTGACACTGAGTTACATCCTCAGCCCAAGATTTGATTCTTTTGTTGAAAATTTGTAATCTGGGAAGATTTTTGTGTACTAAATTCTGTACATGGGAAAGTGTAGGGGAAAGAAATTTTTTTTGGACATGGAAGTGAAAAATGCTTAGACCAATTAGAGAAGAAACAATGGATGTGAACAGGTGCTTGTTCTAAACTTCAGAAAAGATAAGGTGATTCAGTAATTATTTTGCAAAACTTTATGTGTATGGATTTTTTTTTTAAAAGGAAAATAAAAAGGTGTTGTACAGTTTGCTTTGGTTTCATGCCTAAGAAGGGGAAACTGATTTAGAAACACAGAAGTGAGTAATCATCCTAATTATATCTTACTAAGGTTTTGCTTTTCACTTAACCCATGAAACCCATGATCCCTTAGTAGGTGTAATATATCAAAACTTGTCTTATATTTCAGAGTTTTGTAATTAATTATATTTCTCATGATTCGGGTTTGTTTATTTATTTATTTTTCAGTATTTTTTTAGTTGTAGATGGACACAGTAGCTTTATTTATATATTTTTATGTGGTGCTGAGGATGGAACCCAGTGCCTCACAGTTGCGAGGCAAGTGCTCTACCACTGAGCCACATCCCCAGCCCTTTTCGAACTATTTGTTTGTTTATTTAATTTAGTTGTAGCACAATCCCATTTTGTGTTTTATTTAGAGACAGGATCTCACTGAGTTGCTTAGCACCTCACTTTTGCTGAAGTTGGCTTTGAAGTCTAGATCCTCTTGCCTGAGCCACCTGAGCCTCTGGGATTATAGAATACTTTTATTTATTTTTATGTCGTGCTGAGGATCGAACCCAGTGCCTCACTCATGCTAGGCAGGTGCTCTACTGCTGAACTATAGCCCCTTTTTCATTTTTTAAGTTTGAGACAGTGTCGCTAAGTTGCTTAGGGCCTTACTAAGTTGTTTCTGAGGCTGGAATTCTTGGGATTCTCCTGCTTTAGCCTCCGGAGCCTCTCTGAGATTACAGGTTTTGCCACTGTGTCCAAGCCCTCCCTCCTTTTTTTTTTTTTCCGCCTAGTGCTGAGGATTAAACCTACCTAGAGCCTACTATTGAGCTGTTCTCTCCAGCTCTAGTATTTCTTTTTCTGACTTCTGCCTCTTAGTTCCTGTGGCCCAGGCAGGAGTACTACAGTGGGAGAGAGAATGTATTTCTAGACTTGACTGTTGGATTTTCATTCTTGAAGTAGTGTTTTTTTTTCATTACTTGGGATTCTGTGGTATATAGAGAAGTTATTGAGGGTTATATTTTCTTTCTTTTTTTTTTTTTAAATTTTTAAAAAATATTTATTTTTTTAGTTGTAGGTGGACAGAATATCTTTATTTTATTTTATTTTTTTTATGTGGTGCTGAGGATCGAACCCAGTTCCTCACGCATGCTAGACGAGCACGCTACCACTGCGCCATAACCTCAGCCCCGAGGGTTATATTTTCTGAGTAGAATAATTTCATCCATTTCTGTTGAGTAATCTCAGGGTAGTCAGCTTTTCAGGAAGTACTGGTGTGTAGACACTTTCTAAACTAATAAGTAGTTGGAAAAGGAATGTTTTCCAGCAGGATTCTCTTAACCTTAGTAATTTATACTAAACATTTATTATTTCTTTTCATTTTTTGGGGTACTGGAGAATGAACTCAGGGACACTCAACCACTGAACCACATCCCCAGCCCTATTTTGTATTTTATTTAGAGACAGCCTCACTGAGTTGCTTAGCGCCACTGGGATTACAGGCGTGCTCCATGGCTATTCTTTCTTTTTTTCTCCTACTATGCTTTTAGATGGTTAACTTGCTGCTTTGATATGTAACTCTGCTTTAATTTCATTGGGATATTTGCAGAATTGAAAACTTGGGACTTAATATAGAACCTATTAAATGATTGTTATGAATATTCTAAGTAGTTAACTCTATATTATGTTGTTATTCATTTCCTGACCAGTAAGTGATTATTCTGATTTAAGTTATTAAATGAGAATGTAAATTTTAAAAACATTTCATGTTTAAACATGCAGTCTAGGTGTGGTGGCACACGCCTATAATCCCAGCGATTTGGGAGACTGAGGGAGGATCTCAAGTTTCAGGGTCTGTAGGTCATAAAGTGTCCTTTGGTGTGATAAACACTAAACTTTTTTTTTTTTTTTCCTTCTTCCCTATACTGAGCTTGAACTCAGAGGTGTTCTATCACTGAGCAATATACCAGTCCTTTTTATTTTTGGTTTTGAAACAGTCTCACTAAGTTGCAGAAACTGGCCTTGAATTTGTGATCCTCTTCCCTCAGCCTCCTGACTTGCTGAGATTGTAGGTGTGCACTGCTGTATCTGGCAACACTAAGGTGTGAAGGCCCAGAAACATGATTTTGTTAGTAGTCTAGAGTAGATCAGATTCTAAAGGACAAATTCATGTCAGTTTTACTCACAAGATCCTGCTATATACCAAAATATCAGTTAATTTTTTTAAGACATAAATTTTAAAGGTATTAGGTAGTTGTCAGTTTCTCCTAGTAGAAACATACACTAAAGGATAAATAAAGTCCTGAGCATTCTCAACTATTAGACAACTAAATATAAGGCTTTCTTTAATTTTCCCAGTGATATTATTAAAATAAAAATGTTGGGGCTGGGGTTGTGGCTCAGTGGTAGAGTGCTTGCCTAGCATTTGTGAGGCACTGGGTTTGATCTTAACCACCACTTTAAAAAAAGAAAATAAAGTTAAAAAAATGTTGGCTTAATAAATGTATGCATTTTCAGGGCTATAGAGTTAAATATCTCCTCATGTTCAATTAGTATGATTATGTGACAATCCAAGTTTTTACTTTTTAAATTTGTACTGAGGACTGATCCTATAGCCTTGTACATGCTAGGCAGGCACTCTACCACTGAGCTACATCCCAACCCTTTTCAGTTTTTATTTTGACAGTATCTCGCTAAGTTGCTCAGAGTTGCCTCAGACCTTTGGTCGTCCTCCTGATTCAGTCCCATATAGCTGGAATTATAGGTGTGCTGCCATGCCTGGCTCACCTGCTTTAATTTCGTTGAGATATTTGCAGAATTGAAAACTTGGAACGTAATGTAGAACCTATTAAACAATTATGTTATGAATATTCTAAGTGGTTATTCTATATTATGTTATTCTTCATTCCCTGACCAGTAAGTGATTATTCTGTATTAAGTCATTAAATGAGAATGTAGATTTTAAAAACATTTCATGTTTAAACATGCAGGCTAGGTATAGTGGCACATGCCTATAATCCCAGCGATTTGGGAGACTGAGGGGAGGATCTCAAGTTCTCGGGAGGCCTCAGCAACTTTGTGAGAGCCCGTCTCAAAATCATAAATAATAAGGCCTGGGGATGTAGCTCAGTGGTAGAGCACCCTGGGTTGAATTTTCAATACTACAAAATCAATAGCAACAACAACAAAAACCCATAATGGAAATAACTGAGAAAGGAAACATCTCCTCTCACCATTTTGTGAGATCTTGGAGGTGTTTCTTTTTTTCTTTTTGATGATGCTGATCAAACCCAGGGTCTTGTAGATGCTAGGCCAGCCCTCTACCATTGACGTACAACTCTATTGCCTTTTATTTTGTCTTTTTTTTTTTTTGGTGGGAGTACTGAGGATTGAACCCAGGGACTTTTTACCACTTAGCTACACCTTCGGCCCTTTTTTATTTTGAGGTGAGATCTTGCTAAGTTTTTGAGGCTGGCCTTTCAGTTCTCCTGCCTTAGCCTTCTGGGTCACTGGGATTACAGATATGTATCACCATGCCCAGCTTCGTGGTCTTGTTTTTTTTTTTTTTTTTTAATAATTTTTTTAGGTGTTTAGATGTTGGTGGACCTTTATTTTATTAATTTATTTATATGTGGTGCTGAGAATCGAACCCAGTTCCTCATACATGCTAGGCAAGTGCTCTACCACTGAGCCAAAACCTCAGTTCCTGTTGTCTTTTAATAACAACTTTAATGCTGTAATATTTTGTGAAAATATTCCTGAGTCTAGCTTCTCTACCTTTTTCCTACTTTAAGTTTGGGTTTTATTATTGTGTTTTCTTATTCTTTGCTGAATTCTTTGTTTTATTCCAGACATGCTGGTGTCTACACAGCTGAAGAAGTGGCCCTGATTATGCGTGAAAAGCTGATTCGTTTGCAGTCTTTGTACATTGATCAGTTTAAACGACTTCAGCATTTGCTTAAGGAGAAGAAGCGTCGGTACTTACATAATCGCAAAGTGGAACATGAAGCTCTAGGTAAGTTTTATGCAGTTGAAACTGCCTATCTTAAGGTGAATATTCCTGTTCTTGTTAATTTGGAGAAGTGTTCTTTTTTTTCTTTCTTGGAGGGCAGTACTGGGGATTGAACTCAGGGGTACTTGACCACTGAGCCTCATCCCCAGCCCTATTTTTTGTATTTTATTTAGAGATAGGGTCTCACTGAGTGAGTTGCTTAGCACCTTGCTGTTGCTGAGGCTGGTTTTGAATTCTTGATCCTCCTGTCTCAGCGCTCTGAGCTGCTGGGATTACAGGTGTGCACCACCACGCCCAGCTGGAGAAGCATTCTTTTTTTTTTTTTGGTACTGGAGATTGAACTCAGGGACACTTGACCACTGAGCCACATCCCCAGCCGTATTTTGTGTTTTATGTAGAGACAGGGTCTCACTGAGTTGCTTAGCGCTTCGCCGTTGCTGAGGCTGGCTTTGAACTCACGATTCTCCTGTCTCAGCCTCCCTCAGCGCTGGGATTATAGGCTTGCGCCACCGCGTCCGGCTTGGA
>PVHX01022679.1:16260-27422 GCA_004024805.1 Geosciurus inauris
TATGATAGAAACCCACGTTGTATACAAGACTCATGTGAATGTTTTTCTCCATTCTTTTACCGTCAGTCTATGGATATATTTACCTATGAGGTGAGTCTCTTGAACACACCATATTCTTGGGTAGGGTTATTCACTCTAATCTGCCAGTCTGTCTTTTGATGGATGAATTTAGGCCATTTACATTCAGTGTTATTATTGAAAAATGATTTTTATTCCTTGTCATTTCCAATTGTTAGTGGATTTAATTTTAATAAACTTATTCTTTCATGGACTATTCTTCTACTGTATTTTCTACTTTTCCTGGTTTTCCTTTTTATTTCTTCTTCACAAAATATTTTATTGAGAATGTTTTTGTACATCAGGCATTCTTATTGTAAATTGTATTAATTATGGCTAATTGGGAAATATTTTTTTATTTCACCTGGCAATTCAGAAACTTAATTTTGCTGGGTACATTATTTTCAGCTGCCATCCATTTTCTTTCAGAGCTTGATAAATATTATTCCAAGACCTTCTAGGTCTGAAGGTGTGGACCAAATGGCCATTTGTATAAAATTTATATTAGTAAGTCATGGTAGTGCATGCCTGTAATCCCACCACTTTGGGATCTGCGACTGAAGAATCATGAGTTGAAAGCCATGCTCAGCAATGAAGGTGCTAAGCAACTCAGTGAGACCATGTATCTAAATTAAATAAATATAAAGTAGGGCTGGAGATATGGCTCAGTGGTTAATTAATCCTGATTTGAATCCCTGGTACCAAAAACATTACATTAAATCATTAAGATGAAAATTTAGTTAATTCTGCTTATCAAACACAATCTTTTCTGAAAAAAAAAAGAAAAACTTGAAGACCTGCACTTCCCAATTTCATCTTAGTGTATATTTTCAGTAATAAAAGTGGTTTTCTACCTCCTGTGCAAAACGAAATAAAATGCATAAAATATCCCAATGTATGACCAAAATTTCCCAAACAACACAATAATAGGAGAAACACTTCAAGTCATTATGTGTAAATAAGTTTTAGATATCTCCCCTCACTCACACAAAGAAAATGCAATTACATCAAACAGAAGCAAAGGAAATATTAAGAGTGGAAAGACAACTTAAAATATAGGAGTAA
Organism: Geosciurus inauris; assembly: GCA_004024805.1. Lineage (NCBI taxonomy): Eukaryota > Metazoa > Chordata > Mammalia > Rodentia > Sciuridae > Geosciurus > Geosciurus inauris. Next base: position 17,383 of record PVHX01022679.1, read on the forward strand.
TATTTTCCAGTTTTTATGATGCAGAATTAATATCCAGAATATGTAAAGAACAAAAAGTGGAAATGCAAAAACACAATTATGGGTGATGTTTCCTTAAATAACTAATAACAGATGAACATGGTGTGAAATGATTGTAACACAGCTGCTTGTAAAGCTAAAGCAGGATTGCAAAATTGAGACCATCATGGGTAATGTAGCTATATCATCTCTGAAAGTAAATGGAAGCCTGTTGAGTCTCCTGAGAAGATAATGCTGAAAAATAAAAAAAGAAATTAGACACTAGTCTAAGAAATTAATGAGACCATGCCTCATTTTTTAAAGGGGGGATGTAGAAGTAGCTGAATGGTAGAGAAAGCATGTCCATAAGCAGTGTTAAATAAATAAATTAGAATTTAGAATCTGAAAAATACTCGTATTCATGTTCATTATTTAAGGACAATGCCAGGAGCAATAAATGTATATTTAATGGTTTGTAACAGAGATATTCATACATATTTGGATTGTCCCTTCAGAAAAAAAAAATCAAACACTCTTAAATTTCTTGAACAGGTCATAAAACAATGTATTATAAATGTCAAATGAGGAGGTCATATGTTAGTTGTTCCATGAGTAAAAAGAAAGTAGAAAACAAAATTTAAATGACAACACTTTAAATGAGAAACCGTGTATTTTGGAGAAATTAGTTCAATATACCTTAAAGCAACCTTTTTTTAAAATATTTTTTAGTTGTTGATGGACACAATGTGTTTATTTTATTGCTTTGTATGTGGTGCTGAGGATCGAACCCAGGGACTCACGCGTGCGAGGCAAGCACTCTACCGCTGAGCTACAATCCCAGCCCCGAAGCAACTTTTTAAGATAAGCTTCTCATGTGAAAGTGTATCAACATAACACCTATAAATTATAAAATTAAAATTTAAAGTAGTAATTGAAGATTTACAAATCTGGGTTTGTAATTGTCTTCCTATGTGTGCAATACATGAATCTTTAGTTCCCAGAAGGTACACAAAAGAGAAATGATGAAATATATTTTATGGAAATAGTAGTCTCCTAGGAATTTGAAGTTCAATTACACTGTCTAAAAGAATTCAGAGCACTGTTTACTCTACTTTTACTAGACAATATCTTCTTTATCTGTCACCTACAATTTCAAAAAAATGCAATTCAATACATAACGTTAACACATTGAGAAACATTCATTATTATACAGTAACAAAATGCATCCACTACAAAATAAAATGAATTAGAATGTGACTGAGTGGAAGAGCATTTACCTAGCATTCAAGAGACTGGCATTCCATGGGAGGCTGAGACAGGAGAATCACGAGTTCAAAGCCAGCCTCAGCAACAGCGAGGCACTAAGCAACTCAGTGAGACCCTGTCTCTACATAAAACACAAAATAGGCCTGGGGATGTGGCTCAGTGGTCAAGTGCCCAAGTTCAATACCCAGTACCAAAAAAAAAAAAAAAGAGACTGGCATTCATTCTCCACCAGCAAAAGAAGAAAAAATGACAACTAAAATTCTTATTAATGAGTCCTATAGCTATGATATAATTACAGAGAAAAATTACATTTTATGCAGTTTTTACAGAATTGAATGTATTCATTAGTTTGATTTTCATGAACAAATATCTTATTGGAGATGAGCTATCTACATTATGCTAATATCTGAAGATTCTTTTATTTCTACCATGTCAACTAATAATTCCCAGTAAATTTTAAACAACTGTTAAAAGGCCATATTCTCTGTAAATACAAAAAGTCTCTGATAATTCTCATATTTATAAATATATGGAACATAAAAATGTTGTACTTCTCACATGTCAACTTTTTGCTCAATAATAAATATTTTGCTGATACCTAAGCATTCATATTAAAGGGTTTTCTACAAATATTGCAGGCATTAGGATTAAATAGAGTATGATTTTTTTATTTGAGTTAAGCTGACATATTCTTAGCATGTGTAGGACTTCTCTTGAATTGAAAATCTGTACATTTTTAAGGTGTGAGCTTTCATTAAAAGCTTTGTTATATTTTTTACATTTGTAGAATTTAATTGCTACAATAATATCTTCAATAATTTTTAAAATGTTGAACCCTAATTAAAAACTTTCCCACATTTTAAATTTAAAGTCTCCTTTTCAGTATGAAATTTCTTATAATTAATAATATATGATGTTACAATAAATGATTTTTACATTCTTTAGATTTGTAAGGATTCTCAAGTATGAATTCTCTCATACATGGTAACAGTTGAATTATTCCTAAAAAATTTTACCACATTCTTTAGTTTTGTAGGACTTATGTACTGTATAAATTCTGTGTTAATTATGGTTTGATCTTTGAGTAAAATTTTGTCATTTTTTTAAACTTTTATAGCATCACTCCAATATGAATTCCTTGGTGTTGATTAAGTTGTGATTCTTAACAAAAAGCTTTTCCACTTTCTTTACACTTGTATGGTTCTTCTCCAGTATGAATTCTCTGGTGTTCAGTAAGGTGTAAACTTCTATTAAAAGCTTTGCTACATTCTTTACATTTGTATGGCTTTTCTCCAGTATGAATTCTCTGGTGTTGAGTAAGAATTGATCTTTGATTAAAATCTTTGCCACATTCTTTACATTTGAATGACTTTTCCCCAGTATGAATTTTTTGGTGTGCAGTAAGATGTGATCTTTGATTAAAATCTTTGCCACATTCTTTACATTTGTAGGGCTTTTCTCCAGTATGAATTCTCTGGTGTTCAGTAATGTGTGATCTTCGATTAAAAGCTTTGCCACATTCTTTACATTTGTATGGCTTTTCTCCAGTATGAATTATCTGGTGTTGAGTAAGGCATGATCTTTGATAAAAAGCTTTGCCACATTCTTTACATTTGTATGGTTTCTGACCAGTGTGAATTCTGTGATGTACAATAAGGGTTTGCCTTACAGTAAAACTTTGCCACATTCTTTACACTTGTATGGCTTTTCTCCAGTATGGATTATCTGGTGTTCAGTAAGGTGTGATTTTCGATTAAAAGCTTTGGCACATTCTTTACATTTGTATGGCTTTTCTCCAGTATGAATTCTCTGGTGTTTAGTAAGGACTGATCTGTGATAAAAAGCTTTGCCACATTCTTTACATTTGTATGGCCTTTCTCCAGTATGAATTCTCTGGTGTTCAGTAAGGCTTGATCTTTGATAAAAAGCTTTGCTACATTCTTTACATTTGTATGGATTCTTTCCAGTATGAATAATGTAGTGTATAAAAAGGTTTGAATACCACTTAAAGACCTTTTCACATTTCTTACATTTGTATGATATCTCTTCATTGTAAATCCTATGGTGTTTATTAAGGGATGAAGTTTGAGTAAAGTCTTTGCCACATTCTTTCCTAATGTAGGGTTTATCACTGCTATGATAAAGGCTTGAGGAATCTTTAAATACTTGGATATACTTTTGAAATTTGTAGGACATCTCCCCAGTAAAATTTCTCTGGTGTTCAATAATGCTTGCAGTTTTATTAAAAACACTTTCACATCCTGCATGTTTGTAATTCTTTTCTTGAATATGAAAGCTTAAGTGGATAAATTTTGAGCATGTATTAAAAACTTCATGACTTTTATTTTTGTAAATCTTTTCCAAATGATCACACTGATGTTTCCTAAAATTTAAAAAAAAAAATCATCAAATTTTTATGAGTTTAACTTAACTTGTATTTCTTAAACTGAAACATACATTGCTAATTATTTGGGGTAGAGACCTGTCTTCAGGTCTTGAAAAATTTATCATAATATAGCTGTTTCTCCACAAATGTATATCCACATATAGATGAAGCAATAGTGGATAACTACAAATCTGGAACACTGAACCATATCCCCAGCCCTATTTTGTATTTTATGTAGAGACAGGGTCTCACTGGGTTGCTCAGTGCCTCACCTTTGCTGAGGCTGGCTTTGAACTCGCAATTCTCCTGTCTCAGCCTCCCCTAAGTGCTGGGATTACAGGCTTGCACCACCGCACCTGGCTGATATTTTTTTCTTTATTTTTAAATCTCTGGTCTATACAGATGTTTAAACGAATGTTTACTGAATGCCACATTTTAAAATATTCCAATAAATAACTAAAGCATGGAATAGACTCCATAGCAATTTTTTATTTATTTTTAGAAAAAGTATATAATTCCAAAAATGCTGTGCATATATATTTAAGTGCACACACATGTCCTCAGAAGTGACTGGGTTTTGTGAAGCTGCCTCTCCCTGGCTCAGCCAACAGCTCACATTCCCACAGTAGTACCTCACCCTCAACCCATTAGTGCCAACTTTAGGTTGGCAGGAGTCTCTGCAGGTGTGTTCCCATGGCCATGGACCTGAAGGGTTTCAGCAACCTTCATGAAGCCAAAGAGTGAGCTGTGTCTGAGGTGGGTTTCTCAACATTCTCTCTAAAATTGCTATCTCTATGGCTCTTGCTAAAAAATCCTGTATGTAACTAGTTCAATGAAGTGACTGTAGAACACTTTGGATGTGCTGAAAGTACGTTTCTTTGAATACCCACAAGACTAAGGCTGGGGCCTCAGGAGAAATTCATGGCAAAAGTATTAAGATTACAGGGACCATGTGTAAGATCCAGGAAGTCTTTGGATATGACACTTGGAAAGTTTCTCCTGCTATGAATAAGAGCAGACCTTGTCCCACTCAAAACCACAGAATGCACAAACATTCTGGGATTACAACTTGGAGATTTGTTGAAGACCCTGTTGCTACCTGGGTGTGATGCACATACCTATAATCCTTGAACTTTGGGGAGACAGGAGAATTGTGAGTTCAAAGGAAGCCTCAGCAACGATGAGGCACAAAGCAACTCAGTGACACCTTGTTTCTTAGGGCTGGGGTTCTGGCTCAGTGATTGAGCACCCCTGAATACAATAGCTTTTTTTTTAAAAAAAAAAAAAAAAAAGAAAAAAAAAAAAAAAAACTCTGTTGCTATGAAAAATGAGGCAGTGCATATCATATCTGCTGCATTGCATCTGTAAACTGTGTGAAATAGAAACAACTTAAAAGCCACTAGGCAGGAAAATCTGGTACCTGGGATCTCACAATAGTAATCCTGCTGATTTCAGACTACCTCAGATGTGTGATATCCTACCTAGTTCTGTCTTGGTCCAGCTCTGGAGATGGGATAATCCATAGGATTTAGATAGCCACACCACCACCTAAAAATGAGTGTGACTTGGCAGAATGCCAATCATCTTGTCTGCAGTGAGACTTCTCTTGTTGAATACTTATCTCTGCTTTTGATATAATGTCCCTTAAATAAAGAACTGGAGCCATTTTCTAGTCATTGTGTTCCAGCTCATATGAAGACTAGAGAATCTGCCAGGGGCTCCATATTTTGAATCTAATTTTTGGCTCTGTCTCTTACTAATTTACAAGTTACTTCAGATTTTATTTTTTCAGGTTGTTCATGAACTTCTGGGCAAGAAACTACACTGGTGGGGTGCTGGACAGCCCATGACATGGAATGATTCTGCTAACATGCAAGCTTTACATAGCTTTAAAAGTACACCAAGACTGTTTCCAGGGGACTTAAAATTAGAAATAATTTGATTCAAATTTTCAAGAGTTAGGGAGAATCTCAGGGATGAACATCTACAAAACTGTGCTTCTGAAAGTGTGGACTGACTCATGGAATGCTAAAGACATACTAGAACTCTCCTCCCTACAGGGTAGAAGGTTGATGGTAAGACATTCCTTTTTCAAAGGTGGCTTTTCCTGATCATTGTGGCCACTTTACTTTCTCAAATATTTTTTTAATTAAAAGCTTGACCCTTCACTTCCTATTCGTCTCACCCCGACCCTGCTGCCCCTCTTCCAGGGATATTTTGTACCTTTTGACTCAAGCCTAGACTAGTCTCAAAAGCCTTCCCACTCTTTTCATGAGACCATTATGTCTTCTTTTAGGGTATGACACAGTCCTACAAGCCATGTGGGATAAGTTTTCTGTAAACCTGTGCTAGGAGTTCCTTAAGCCTTCTCTTTCCTTGAATTGCCATCCATGACACATGAGGTGTATGCTTATTTGATGTGTTCTAGAAAAATCTAGCTGTTTCTCCTCTTTTTTCCTTAATTATTATTGCATTTAAAAACTATGCTTATGAAACTTCCACCTTAAAAACATTTAATTTTTGAATACTTTTTTTCAATTGGGTTGGCCTAGTGAGGCTCACTGCTGCTCTTGCATTTCTCCTTAATTTGAGTGTTCTCCATGTCTCTAAGTGGAGATACTACAGATGTGTTTAAAAGATGGGACCATTCACCTATACTGTGTAGACAATTACCTCTATGTCATCCCAAACTGGCAGATTACAGTATTGTAATTTTATATTAATAATTTTCAGACTTTATCTAATGTTCACGCATTTATAGCTTATTAAAAATTTTAAGGCATAACTGATCAATTAGTGTTTGAACACTTTTATTATTAAAATATATATTTGTAATCATATATTTGAAGCTGAGAGAATTGGTTGGACATTTATTTTCATAAAGGTATTTATAAGACACAACTTTATAATGGTCTGGAAACCTTGCATATATATGTAGCTTGATACATTTTGCGTTTGATTGTTCCATTTGGAAATCTTGTGTATTGTAACAGGTTTTGCACAAAATACTGAATATTAAAAACTGTATAATTATAATAATGTAATAAAAAGTTAATTAAACAAAGAGTGACTGGCATAAGTTGAGTAGTTAGTCTTCTGAGATGTTATGTAATAACATTACCTGATTACAGTGTAATTTTTATTATAAATAATTGTTATGCATTGGTTTTGAAATTTTCTGAACTTCCCTCTCCCACAATTTTCTATTCTTGTTTAAAACTATGCATTTATTGTTCTAGATTCCATACCTTTTCCTTATCAAGTTTTGCAAAAAATATTTTATTTCCTGCTCTCCTGAATATTCTTGGTGTTGATGAGAAAACATATCTGAAAGAAATTTAAAAAACAAATTATTCCACTTACTACACTGTGGTGAATATACTCTGCAAATATATAAAATGATATCAAAGTGGAGAAAATAGCCAGAGAGTAGTATAATCCAAGGTCATTATTACTCAAGAAATATATACAATTTACAAAAATATGCTGACAAAAGTTGTGAGAACTTCCAAAATCATCTTGAGATTTCACAGCTCCACAGATGAGCACAACACAAAAACTGACTATTTTTACTACAACATTGTCAAATCACAGCCTCTCAGTTCAGCTCCTTCAGATTTCATATGTGGCTCAAATGTTGGCTGAAATGACTTTACTCTTATTTTTTTCTTTTTCTTTGTGCAGAGTGTTACTTAGGATTGAACATAGGAGTGCTTTACCACTGAACTACATCCACAGAACTTTCTATATATCTAAATTGTTACGTTTTGAGACTGGATGTCACAAAAATGCAGACACTCCTTTCAAACGTGTAATTCTACAGCCTCACTTTCCCAATTACATGGAATTACAGTTACACCTGAGAGGTTTTTGTTTATTTAGTAACTTGCAAACATTTCTCAACATGACTATAATGATTTGTTTTAAGGGGATTTTTAAATGTTTTTTTAAAATGATGTGCTATTTTTTTATATCTTTATTTATTTTATGTGGTGCTGAGGATTGAACCCAGTGCCTCACGTATGCAAGGCAAGCGCTCAACCGCTGAGCCATAACCCCAGCCCCTTAAGGGGATTTTTAAAAGGAAACATCCCAATGAAAATAACAGCACACAAAGAAAAGAGTAAAATTGACTCAAGCAAAGAGACAATATAACACTAGTCATTGACATTTATGAAACCAAGAGTTTTTAATTATCTAAGCAATACCAAATAACAATTTGAAAGACATTTAATAAACTAACAATAAAAATTTGAATAAAATTCAGAAAAAATATCAAGAGAAAAAGGAGAAATTGTATTTTAGAAATATATATATATATATATATATATATATATATATATATATATTTTCTGGTGCTGGGGATTAAACAAAGGGCTTTGTGCTCGTGAGGCAAGCACTCTACCAACTGAGATATATCTGAAGCCCACTAGAAATACTTTTTAAGAAATAATGTCTGGAACTGTGTATACAGCTTATTTGGTAGAGTGCATGCCTTGCAAGTACAAGGTCTTGAGTTTAATTTTCAGTACTGCACACACACACACACACACACACACACACACAAAATCAAAAAAGAGAAAGAAAGGAAAAGTGCCTGATAAATTAGACATGTGAGTAGAAAAAAATAAAAAAATATTAAAAAATCAATTATAAGATGTAACTTAAAGAATTTATAATCAAGAGAAATTTTTCATAAAACTAAGAAAAAGAAGTTTTATTTATAAAGATACTTCTATATGGTTAACAGTTGATTTCACAGCAGATTTCCAGAAAGGACTTGCAGCATATAGTCATATATGCTAAAGGAAAAAGAAAATATCAACATAGAACATTATATCCACAATATTGTTTTTGAACCTTAAGATAAATACAAGCTTTTAAAATATGTAAATGCTGAAAAATTTCTTCACTTGTAGACCTTGTCTAAGAGGAATACTAAATGGAATTCTTCTAATAAAATAAATCTGCACAGAAACACAAATCATATACATTTTGAAAGCTTTTGTAAAAATGCAAAATATACACAAATATAAATTTTAATTTACTGTCATTGTGGCACATATAACATTTAATTCTGCTACAGAATTTGGAAGACTAAACCAGAAAAATTACCTTAAATCTCTTTTAATGTGTCTAAGGTATAAAAGCAACTGTGACATCAATAACAAATTATAGCAAGACATGTAAAGAAAGTGATTTTTACAAAAACACAACGTTAGTTTAGTTTAGAATACAGTGCAAACTTAACATTTTTGTTGTTCTTTTTAGTTATAAATGACAGTAGAATGTATCTTGACATATACATACATAAAGCATAACTACCCATCCTTGCAGTTGTACATAATGTAGAGTTATACTAGTTGAACATTCACATATGATCATAGGAAATTTATTTTCAATTCATTCTAAAGTTTTTAAATACTTTTACATATTCCCAAAATAATAACATAATAGACATAGAAGATAAAAAAGTCAATAGGAAGGAATCAAAATACCACCATAAAAATCTGTGAGCCACAAACTAAAGTATTTTTTGAAAGGAAAAAAAAAATGAAGCCAGGTGTGGTGGTGCACAACTGTAATCCCAGCAGCTCAGGAGGTTGAGACAGGAGGATCACAACTTTAAAGCCAATCCCAGCAATGTCAAAGCACTAAATAATTCAATGAGATACTGACTGTGTCTACATAAAATACAAAATAGGAAATGTGGCTCAGTGGGCAAGTGCCTCTCAGTTCAACCCCCAGTTCTCTCCCCTCATCCCCCTCCCCAAAAAAAGCTGTGGATGTGAATCAGTTGTTAAGCACACCCAGTACCAAAAATAGGAACAATGAGAGAGCCAAGACAAACCAAAGTGTTCTAAGAAGTTCATGTAATACCTACTAAACACTTAATAATATAATATTTTAAAATTATATGGAGTATCCTGGGTACATAAATACCTAAACATATTAAAAGTAAACAAAGAGAAAAAAAAACTTCCTGATATAGAAATAATAATGATACAATATTGAATAGATTAATGTTAGCATAAAGTTAGATGAAGAAGTCATATGTAAGAAAAGTGAGAGTACATCAATTAGTCCTCAATTGGATGGTCACATCAAAATATATTTACAGATCTATGCTCATCACAGCATCATTCAATAGAGACAAATATGGACAGCCAATCCAATGTCCTTTCACATAAGTGCATGATTGCAATTTGGAATGAAGTATGAAATGTTTTCAAACTTTACAAAGATAAGAAATGTTATGATATCTATAATGATCAACCTTTAGTTTAGTATGCTAAGTGACATAAGTCATTCAGAAAAGGACAAATACCATGCCATTCTCCTTATGAGATATCTAAGGTGACCAAACATACAGGCCAAAAGGAAGAATGTC
>PVHX01022680.1:0-27228 GCA_004024805.1 Geosciurus inauris
CAGAAGACTGTGACAAAGGCAGTGACAGCATCAATACAATTTTTTTAAAAAATTATAGTAAGAAAGAGCCAAAATCAAATCCATTTACATTTGCCCATGACTCCATTTTTATGACATAAAAGCATATGGAACACAAACCGTTACTACCTTGTTGTCAAGCTTTACCTCTCAGATGAAGCTTGAAGAATATTCAGATAAGCAGAGAAAGGCGTTTAGGAGCTTATCTATATCTATCCTGTATGTTGAACAAGGGTAATAATTTCAACATGGTAACAGTACTATGCAATGAGGAAAGGATAATCTATTCAATAAATGGTGCTGGGAAAACTGGGTAACCACATGCAAAATAATGAAGTTGAATCTTTATACCATATACAAGATTAACTCAGAATGGATTAGAGACATAAACATAGCTTGAAAACCATAAAGCTCCTGAAAGAAACCATAGTAAAAAAGCTTCAGGATATTGGATTTGGCAATGATTTCTTAGGAGATGATAACAAAAATACATGAAACAAAAGCAAAAATAGTCAAATGAGACTATATCAAACTTAAAATCTTTTTCATCTCAAAGGAAAAAAAATTGTGGATTGACAAAGCACAGAATGAGAGAAAATTTTTACAACTCATATATCCAATAAAGGGTAAAAATTTGGAATATATAAGGAACATCTGCGACTCAAAAACAAAAGAAACAAATAACCTGATTTTAAAATGGGCAAAGTATTTGAATAGCTATTCAAATAAAAATATGTGAATGGCAAGCAAATGTATGAAAAGATACTTCACATCTGAAAAATGCAAATCAGAACCACAATTTATACCCACAGTTTATATCCATTAGGGTGACCGCTATCGTAAGACCAGAATCACAAATATTGGTAGGGATGTAGAGAAATTAGAATTGGAACTCATGCACTGTTAGTAGGAATGTAAAATGATATGTGGAGGTTTCTGAAAAACTTTAAAAATAATGCAGTAGTCACACTTCTGGGCACATATCCAAAAGAATTCCAAGCACGTCTTGCATACCCAATTTCCCACAATGTTATTTGTTATAGCCAGGGGTGGGGCCAGAGGTGGGATCAGTTCAGATGTACATCAACAGCTGAAGAGGTAAAAAAGAAATGAATTATTATCAACCAATAAAGAAAAATATATTACATACATAAAATGGAATATTATGCAACTTTCATAAAGAAAGTCTGTCATATGCCACAACATGGACAATCTCAAGGATATTATAGTAATCAAAACAGACCAGTCACAAAAATAAAAACTCAATATGATTCCATTCATATGAAGTCTAAAGTAGACAGAAACATAGAAACAGAAAATAAAAAGTGGTTCCCAAAAGCTGGGGTGACGATGGACAAAGAAATAGTATTTATTGGGTATAGTATTTCAGTGTTGCAAAACAAAAAAGTTACAAGATCTGTGAATATGTTCTTTTTTAATTTTTTAATTTTTTTATTTTTTGTTTAGTTGTAGATGAACACAATATCTTTATTTATTTTATGTGGTGCTGAGGATCGAACCCAGTGCCCCATGCATGCGAGGCAAGCGCTCAACCGCTGAGCCACAACCCCAGCCCTTGAATATGTTTTATACTATGGAACTACTCACTTGAAAATGGTTGGGATGGTAATTTTGCTGTCATGTGTTTTTGACCACACATACAAACAGAATGCATAATTTGAAGAAACAACATTGCAACTCTATAATGGGTACTATAAAAGAAAGATGAAAATAAAATCTGTAAAAGCATAATCTAGAAGAGAAGAAAATTTGTCATAATACTTTACATTATGAATAATTTTTAAAAACATGAAATGTATGGAATTAAAGTTGTTGAACTGAAAATTTTGAACCCATTTAAGAGATGAAACAAAGCAATTAGTGAAAATAATGGAATTTGAGGACTAACAGTGAAAATCTAATACAATGATGTTTGTTGCTGTCTCTACAAGAGATAACAGATAAATAATAAATAGATAAGGAATAATTGAGCCTACAATAAAAAATATATATATAATGCCTGTATTGAGGTGTATGTTGATGATAGTACTGAATTTCAAAGGAAAAAAAATGAATTGCACAGGCATCCACACAGAAAAAGCAAAAAGAAAATCAGGAGAAAGGCAGTGGAAGGGGACATGAAAGGAAGTACAAATGAGCTTAATTTTATTTTTAAAGTTGATAAATGAAGAAATACATGTGTTTGAAATGATAAAAGTTACCCCTAAAAGAGTTAAGCTATAGAACATCCAAAATACTTGGAAAAACAGTGGGGGTGGGCATGAGGGTAGAGAAAATAATAAGGAAAACAAAGTAAATTACTGTAACAAAAGAAAAAAAATAACAGAAAATTAGGGAATGGAAAGCATACCAAATATATATAAATAAACTAAAATTATCTGCATTTAAAAAAACCTGAAAGTGAAATGAAAAGTTAAAGACTTGTCAGAAAGAACTTGGGAACATTAATATAGATGAGATTAAATTCAACACCTAAAGTTGTGCAGAAATTAAAGAAGAATGTTTTTGTATTTGCAATCCACAATAAGGATATACTGCATAAATCTTTAAATGTATCAAATAACACAGCATGAAAAATACATAATATGAAAGCCATGAAATTTATGCTGCCTTAAAGAATGAAAATACGGAATTATATGAAAATGCTTTTAAGGTATATTGGTAGGCAAAATGCACTTGAGAGAAGCTGGGAGCTAAGGTTGTGGTTCAGTAATAGAGCTCTTGCCTAGCACTTGTGAGGCACTAGATTCTATCCTCAGCACCACATAAAAATGAATAAATAAAATAAAGGTATGTGTCCATCTACAACTAAAAAAAAAAAAAAAAACCAGTGAAGGGAAGGTAGAATATACATGTAGAGAAAAAAAAGTAAAACAGACCATAAACTAACAGAAAACCTCAGAAAGAAAGGTCTAATATAGAATAATAGGGACAGAGCTTCTCATAACTTGATGTTTTCAAGGTTCATCCAAGTTCTAACATATGTCAATATTTTATTCATTTCAGTGGCTGAATTGTATGTGTAGGCCACATTTTGCTTATCACTTTGTCTATTAATGGACATTCAAGGTGTTTCTGCCAGTTTGCTATTACGATTAATGCTTCTTTAAACATTTATTTGCCAGTTTTTGTATGAACAATTCCCAGGAGTGGAATTGCTGAGTCATGAACTAACAATGATAAATCATTTGAGGAACTGTCATACTGCCAAAGCAGCTGCTCCGTTTTACATTCCCATCAGCAGTTTGAGAGAATCCTGATTCTAATTTCTCAACAACCTCACCAACATTTATTATCTGACTTTTTGATTATAGCCATCCTGGAATGTGTGAGGTAGTATTTTCTTCCTTTTGATTTACATTACCTTCATGACTAATGATGTTGAGCATCTTTTTTTCATGTGTTCATTAGCCAGTTGTATATCTTGGAGAGACAGGTATTCAGCTCCTGGCCTGGTTTTTAGTTTGTCTTTTTGTTATAAAGTTCCAAGAATTCTTTATATATTTCAGATATGTATCCCTTATCAGATATGTGGTTTGCAAAGATATTATTAAATTCTATGGGTTATCTTTTTATTTTCTTGATGGTATCCTTTGAATCACAAAAGATATAATTTTGATATATTTCACCTATTTTGTCTTTTGTAGTTCAAGTTTTGAGTATCATAGCTAAAGATCTTTGCTAAATTCAAGTCATGAAGATTTATTTATCCCTATGTTTTCTTCTAAGTGTTCTCTGGTTCTCACTTTTGCGTTTATGTCATTGATCCATTTTGAGTTCATGTATGTGGTATGAGGTAAGGGTTCACCTTCATTCCTTTCCATGTGGATATCCAGTTATCCCAGCACTATCTGTAAAAAAGACTACTCTTTCCTTGCCGAATAATCTTGGCAAGGAAAGAATAGTCTTTCTACCCATACTGAAAAGGAGTCCATCATAGATGTATAGTTGTTTATGGGCTCTTAGTTAAAATAGTAACCTGTTGATGTATATATATATTTATCCTTGTGACATTACTACCCTGTCTCAATTACTGTTGATTTGCAGTAAGTTTTGAAATTGGGAAGTATGAGTCTTTCAACTTTGTTGTATTTTTCTGAATCACATTGGCTACTCTGGGTCCCTTACAATTGCATATGAATTTTTAAATTATCTTGGCAATTTCTACAAAGAAGCAAGCTGAGATTCTGATGGAGATTGTATTGAATCTGTAGGTTAGTTTGAGGAGTGTTACCTTCTTAATAATGTTAGGTCTTTCAATCCATAACACAGAAAGTTTTCCATTTATTTAGATATTTAATTTCATAACAATATGTTGTAGTTTTTAGAGTATATTTTTCACTTCTTTTGTTACATTCATTCCTAAAAATTTTATTTTTTATGCTATCATAATCAGAATATTTTAAAATTTGGGCATAGATATTTAATATTATAATTTGGTTTATTAATAAATCAGCATATTTTTATAGTACCTGTTTTTCTTTCTTACAATGATATGTGTATACAAAAATGCCATTTATAGCAAAAATACCACATAAACTTATTTCTTACAGTTCTGGAAACTGAGACATCCAAGATCATGCCTTGTTGCTTTGGCCCCACGTGGAAGAAGGCCAAAGGCTATGTCCTCACTTGACAGAGCAGAACAACAATAGGCTCCTCCAAGCCCTTTTTATTTTATTTTTTAAAAAATATTTTTAATATTTTTTAATACCTTTATTTTGTTTATTTCGTTTTTTTATTTGGTGCTAGGGATCAAACCAGTGCCTCATGCATGCGAGGCAAACGCTCTACCACTGAGCCACAAACCCAGCCCCCAAGCTGTTTTTACAAAGACAGTAATCCCACTTGTGAATATGGAGCCTTTATGACCTAATTACCTCCTTAAGGTCCCACCATTAAATGCTATTACGTTGGCAGAATGAAGTTTTAACATGAATTTCAGAGGGACACAAACATTCAAACTATAACATGTTGTAAGATATTGCATTCAAAAATGCCTCTTCTGATATAACGATGAAACTCTTTCAAGAGATGAAACTCTAAGGTAGTACATTTTACTTTATTTATATTTTATTATAATAAAAGAATTTGGGGGGGGGGAAATAAAGATATTTCACAGAAAAGGACTTTTAAGACTTTAAAACAAGAGAACCCATGTAATTAACACCCCACATATGACAGGCAGCCGTACAAATAGCAGCTGAACTTATGATGTGAGAATTATAGTACCTTCCTTGAAGTCACATAGTGGATCAGCTCAACCCAGAACTGTGTTTTGACCCACAATCCCATATTTTTACCATATTAGTCTGGCTGCTGAGTATAAGCATGAGTCTTTTGGGGCAGGCAATTAATTTTATAAAACTTTATATATAAATTAATTCTTTCCTTCAATCTCTGTTATATATCTAGAAAACTCAGTACTAATAGTATTTCTAAAGGTAATGCAAATGTTGTTTAAATTCTTTCAAAATATTTTTCCTCTGTCTCTTTTCAGAGTCTGAATGTCATTCAGAATTTGAAAATACTACTCATTCTGTCTTCAGGTCAGCCAAGTTTTATTTTCATCATCCAGTGCACCTACTAAGTGACCAAGATTTTTGCCATGAATCTTTGGGAAGGAATGTTTTTATGAGACATTCTTGGAAAGATTTCTTTCACCATTATTCAGACAAACACAGAGAACACACTTGTCTTTCTCCTCCTTATCAAAATGTGGACAAGACTAAGATGGATTATACCAGAATAAAGAGCCTCAGCATCAATATGAATATGGGAGACAGGGATGTGATGCCTACTACCAAAAGTCCAGCCGGAGACCATCTAAAAAGTAATGGACAAATTAATGATCCAAAAAGGGATCATAAGGTCACCCCAGAGCTAACAACTCCACACACTGCAAGTTTGAATGAACTCTGGAACAAGTACCAGGAGCGACAGAGACAACAGAAACTGCCAGATGTCAGTGACAGGAAAGAGCTGTCCTTGGTGGAACGACTTGATCGTTTGGCTAAACTTCTTCAGCATCCTATCACACATTCTCTCCGGGCCTCAGAAAGTATACAAGATGATAACAGAAGGGAACGATTTAAAGAATGGAGTTATAAACAGAAGCAGCAGAAAAGCAAGTTTCAGAAGCAGAAGCGTTATAAAAGCATAGAGAAAGGCCATAAAAATATATGTGATCTTAGAAAAAGTAAGGTACTTTCTCCTCATCAGACAGGGAGGTCCAATCAGATTAAGATTGAACAGATTAAATTTGATAAATATATTCTGAGAAAACAGCCAGATTTACATTATATCAGCAACACTTCTTCAGATTCTAGACCTTCAGAGGAAAGTGAACTGTTCACAGATACTCCAACCAACATTCTTTCCACCACCACTTCTCCTGTGGAATCAGATATATTGACCCAAACAGATAGAGATGTGACTTTGCACGAAAGGAGTAGCTCTATTTCCACCATTGACACTGCCCGATTAATTCAAGCTTTTGGCCATGAAAGAGTATGTTTGTCCCCCAGGCGAGTTAAGTTATATAGTAGCATCACCAACCAACAGAGGAGATACCTTGAGAAGCGGTGCAAGCACAGGAAATCATTGAGTACGGGCTATCCCCAAATGACTTCTGAGCACACCAGAAGGAGACACATCCAGGTACATGGCTGCAAATACCATCTGGCAATGTGACTGTCTTTTTCATGGACTTTAGTTAATCTGTGCACTCAGGTGAAAAAAAAAAAGCCATTTGCCCTTTCCTCACTATAACATTGCTTACCAACTGGAAAAGAGTGAGAAAGTGTAGTACAGTGCTATTGTGAGTTGTCATTCTTTTCATCAACACTCATTTACTGATTGTCCTTTGGATGAAGGGTTTTGCTGCTAGATGCTTCAGAATCTGCAAAGTATACCCCTGACATGGGGGAATTTCGAGTTTAGAATGACCTCTGTTCTGAACAGTGTTGCCTGTTTTTTGTTTGTTTTTTATTATTTCCTTCTGCCTTCCAAGAAATATTTGAGATGCTTTTACACATACACACACAAATGATACAATGTGCTTTTTAAAAAGTGAAAGAATTGGGATGATAGAAAAATTAAAGTTGAGGTGAACTGCAACATGATTTTTTTTTTTAAATGAACAATTGTGAGTGGTGGATAGACAAGCTGAAGCCAGAAGGTAGATAAATTTACCAAATTTAACTGGTGGATGTATTTTGCTAGAAGATAGCTTCAAATTGGCATTGTTTTCTAGTACATAGTATTGCCAGAATTTTGTGCTCAGTTAAATCATATGAAGGGAAACCAAATTTTCAAAAACATTTTACAGATATTTCTGATACAAATACCTAAGAGAAATTTCCTCAGCTGTCTTTATAAAAAAAGGCATCTCAGTGTAACAGAGCCTCCCACAACCTCCTTATAATAGATACCATAACAATAACTGTAAAACTATTATCATATTCCTTAGATTGGAGAGTATAGACAGATCTAATGAGGTTGACAAATGTAAATCATTGCTTGACCCAAGAGTAAAATTTAGAGTACCTAGAGAAGTGCTTTCCAAAGAGAGATACTCTGTGCATTGAGTATGGAAAGAAAAATACTATAATTTATTTTCATTTTACTCAGCCTTTTAAAATTGATATATTTATGTATTTTATAAAATGAGTAAAATTTTTACAGTAGTAAAAAATTTTTACATTAGTAAAAATTTAAAAATAAACGTCTATTTTGGCAGTTTGTGCTCAAAAATATTTTGTCAGTAGGATTGTATGACCAAAACAATTTGGAGACCATGTGTTTAGAGAAAAGGAAGTACAAGGTACTACCATAAGTAGTATTTCTCATAGTTGAACTTTTGGTAGGTATTAAGTGCCAATGATTTTATATATATTAGTGTAATATGATTATTTTAAGTAATGAAGAATTGGGGATATAGGGAAAAGGATCCAGGTAGAAGGTTTGGGTATATATGAAAATATATAACACAAAATTTAGTTTTGATCTTTTTAAAGTAAACAGTTCAGTGGCATTAAGTACATTCACAGGGTTTTACAATCATCACCAGTGTTTAGTTCCATTTTTTTTTTTTAATAACCCCAGTTGAAACACATACTCATTAGCAGTGACTCCCTATTCCCCCTTCCCATTAGCCCCTGGCAACAAATCATTTATTTCTGACTCTGCACTTTTCTCTTCTTTATAAATGGAATCTCATAATATGTGACCTTTGGCATAATGATATAAATATTCATTTGTGTCATAGCACATATCAATACTTCTGTCACCTGTATGTATTGCATATTGTTTATCCATTCATTTACTGATAAGACAGTTGGGTTGGCTAGACCCAACTTTGGCTTTTGTGAATAGAACTGATATAGAACACTTCTGTGAACATTAATACTTACATGCAATTCTTCTGAGGGCATTTACCTAGGAGTGAAAATATGAGGAGTGGTCTAACATCAAGAAATTGTTAAACTATTCCAAACTGACTGTCATTTTACATTCTCACCAACAATGTTATGAAGGCTTCTTCAATTCTCCAACTTTTTCCACCTACATTTTTCCTTAGTGGGCATAGTGTTTTGTGTTTCTGCCAGCAGTGCACAAGGGTTTCAGTTTTGCTACACCTTGCTAATGCTTAATTTTTGTTTTTTATTTTTTTGTTTAATGTATAGATTAGCTGTGCTCTTAAGTGAGAAGTGATATTTCTTTGTGGTTTTGATTCACATACACTTCTTAAGTGATTAGTCATGTTGAACATGTTTTTATGTGTTTATGAATCATTGTATATCTTCTCTGAGACACGTTTTAAATCCTTTAACCTTTTAAAGTATGGCTGTTTGGGCCAGGTGCACTGTAATCCTAGTCACTTGAGAGGCTGAGGCAGGAGGATCTCAAGTTCAAAACCAGCCTCAGCAACTTGGTGAGACCCTAAGCAACTTAGTGAGACCCTGAAGTAACAAATAAAAAGGGTTGGGGACATGACTCAGTAGTTAAGTGCCCCTGGGTTTGATCCTTGGTACCAAAACAAAAACAGAATTATCAATTATGTATAGATAGGTAGATGTTTGATTTTGTGTAGTTAAGTTATAGAAAACTTATACATATTCTGAATATTATCTGAATATTAACCTCTCACCAGATATGATCTGCAAATATATTTTACCATTCTGTAGACTTCCTCTTGTATAGTCAGTTGTGTTCTTTGACATATAGAGTTTCCAATTTTGATGCTGCCCAATTTATCTGGGTTTTTGTCTCCTATGCTTTTGGTGTCATATCCAAGAAATCATTGCCAGATCTAATGCCATGATGATTTTCTCTTGTTGTCTACTAAGAGTTTCATAATTTTAGCTCTTACATTAAGGCCTTTGATTCATTTTGAGATGTTTATATATGGTGTAAGACAAGGGTCAGCCTTCTTTCTTTCTTTCTTTCTTTTTTTTATATTGAGGATTGAACTCAGGGGCAGTTGATCACTGAGCCACATCCCTAGCCCTATTTTTTTTATTTTTTATTTTTTTAGTTGTAGATGGACACAAAAACTTTATGTATTTTTATGTGGTGCTGAGGATCGAACCCAGTGCCTCACACTTGCAAGGCAAGTGCTTTACCACTGAGCTACAGCCCCAGCCCCTTAGCCCTATTTTTGTATTTTATTTAGAGACAAGATCTCACTGAGTTTTAGTGCCTCACTTTTGCTGAGGCTGGCTTTGAACTTGTGATCCTCCTGCTTCAGCCTCCTGAGCCACTGGGATTATAGGAGTGCAGCACTATGCCTGGCTCTCCTGCCTCATTCTTTTGCATGTGTATATTCAGTTTCTTTTTTTAAATTTTTTTTGGGGGGGCATACTGGGGATTGAACTCAGGGGCGCTTGACCACTGAGCCATATCCCCAGCCCTATTTTTGTATTTTACTTAGAGACAGGGTTTCACTGAGCTACTTAGTGCTTTACTTTTGCTGAGGTTGGCTTTGAACTGTAGATCCTCCTGCTTCGGCCTCCCAAGCTGCTGGGATTACAGGCATAAGCCACTGCACCTAGCTCTCCTGCCTTCATTCTTTTGCATGTGTATATCCAGTTTTTATAAAATCTTTGTTTAAAAGATTTTATAAAATCTTTTGTTTTTATAAAACAAAAATTTAAAAATTTGTTTTCCCCACTGAATATTCCTTGACACTCTTATCAAAATTGACCATGTGCAGTACTAGCATAAAGACAGACATATAGGTCAATGGAATAGAATAGAGATTTACTATATTTTTATAGTAAGTTTGAAAGCAGAAATTGTTCTGTTTTTTCAAGATCATTTGGCTGTTCTAAGTCCCTTCAGATTCCATCTGAATTTTAGTAAATGTTTTTCTCTTCCTGATGCTGTCATAAGTACAATTGTTTTCTTAATTTCATTTTTGGATCATTTATTGCTAGTTTGTAGATTTATGACTAATTTATGCATGGAGGGTCTTATATCCTGCAACTTTCCTGAATTGATTTTTTAACTCTTAAAATTTTTCTTGTGGATTCTTAAGGATTTTCTACATGTAAGATCGTGTCATCTGCAAATAGAGATAGCCTTAACTTTCTCCTTTATAATTTGGTGCTTTTTGTTTATTTTTATTTCCTTATTGCTGTAACCAAATCTTCCAGTAACGTGTTGAATAGAAGTGGCAAGAGCAACTCATGATCTCGGTCTTTCACCATTTAGAATGATGTTAACTGTGGATCTTTTGCATTTAACTTTTGTCATGTTTAGAAAGTTCCCTTGTTTTTTTTTTTTAAATTTATTTATTTTTTTAGTTGTAGGTGGACAGAATAAATTTATTTTATTTTTATGTGGTGCTGAGGATCGAACCCAGTGCCTCATGCGTGCTAGGCGAGCACGCTGCCACTGCGCCACAATCCCAGCCCCTCCCTTTTCTTATTTTGAAGACTATTTTTATTATTAAAGGATTTGGGGTTTTGCCAAATGCCTCATTATCTATTGAGATGATCAATAGTGCTCCCTTCTTTTTTTTCTATTAATGTGGTGTTCATTTATTGATAATCACATTGGACCAACCTTGTATTGCTTGGGTAAATCCCACTGGTTATATAAATCCTTTTTACATGACTCTGGATTTGGTTTGCTAGAATTGTGAAGAGAACTTTGGCAACCAAATTCATAAGTGATATTGGTCTGTAGGTTTCTTGTGATGTCTTTATTCACATTTTTTATCAGGGTATTTCTGTCCTCACAGAACAAGTTAGTTTTTCCCTCTGTTTTTTGATGATGAATTTGAGAGGCATTGATGATAATTCGTTAAATGTTTGTTAGAATTCACCAATGATGATATTGAGCATGTTTTTAATTAGAGGAATTTTTCTTATAACTGAGTCAATGTCTTGTTATAAATCTATTCAGAATTCCTCTTTTTTCCTTTTTAATTTTTGTTTTCCCCAGTGCTGGGATTGAACCACCAGGGCTTTGTGCAAGATAGGTAGGAGCTCTACCACTGAGCCATGTCCTTACCGACCCTTCTATTTCTTCTTGAATCAGTTTATATTTTGTGTTTCTTGAAATTTGTCCTTCTCTTTGTTTTTCTAGTCTATTTTATTTACCTCCACTATAATATTCATTATTTCCTCTACCTGCTGTAAGTTTAGTTTGCTCTTTCCTAATTTGGGGCAATTTAAAATCATCATTGATTTGAGATTATTCTTTTTTTAATGTAGGCATTTATAACCGTAACTTTCCCTCTGAATGCTGCTTTTGCAGATACACATTTCCTCCTAAGCTTTGCCTTCACTGCGTCTCATACATTTTGGTATGTTTTGTTTTTTAATTCATCTCAAAAGTATTTTCTAATTTCCCTTGTGATTTCTTCTTTGACCATTGGGTGTATAAGGCTATTTTTAAATTTCTACATATTTATGAATTCTCCAATTTTCCTTTTATTGATTTGTTTTTATTCCATTGTGATCATAAGTATATTTTATGTGAGTTTAGTCCTTTTAAATGTACTGCATCTTCTTTTATGGGCTAGCATGTAGTCTTGTTTGGAAAATGTTGCATGACCACTTGAGAAGAATGTTTATTCTGCTTTGTTGGCTGCAGTGTTCTGAATATGTATTAGTTCTAGTTGGCTTGTAGTATTGGTGAAGTTCTTTATTTTCTCATTGGTCTTTTCTCTAGCTTTTCGAATCCATTTTGAAAATGGGGTATTGAAGTCTCCAACTATTACTATGGAACCATCTATTCATTCAATTCTGTCATTTTTTGCTTCATATATTTTAATTCTCTATCATCAGGTCTATGTATGTTCATAATTTTTTTTTATTTTTTGTAGTTAGAGATGGACAGATTGCCTTTGTTTTTTATGTGGTGCTAAGGATCGAACCCAATTCCTCATGCATGCTAAGCAAGCACTCTGTCACTGAGCTACAGCCCCAGCCCCTCATGACTGTTACTATCTTCCTCATGAATTGACCCTTTTATCAGTATAAAATCCCTTTCTTTTCCTCTTATAACCATTTTTAACTTAAAGTCTATTTTTGTCTTACCAGGACAATGACCCTAACTCTGTTTTGCTTACCATTTGCATGGAATATCTTTTTCCATCTTTTTGCTTTAAAATTCTGTGAATATGTCAGTCTAAAGTGAGTCTTTTTTAGAAAGCATATATATGATCTTGTGTGTGTGTGTGTGTGATCCATTCTGTCATCTTCGCCTTTTAGTTTAAGAATACAATCCATTTAGCTGGGCTCAGTGGCGCACGCCTATAATCCCAGCACTTAGGGAGGCTGAGACAGGAGAATTGTGAGTTCAAAGCCAGCCTCGGCAATAGCAAGGTGCTAAGCAACTCAGTGAGACCTGTCTCTACATAAAACACAAAATAGGGCTGAGAGTATGGCTCAGTGGTCGAGTGCCCCCGAGTTCAATCCCTGGTACAAAAAAAAAAAAAAAAAAAAAGAATACAATCCATTTATATTCAAAGTAATTATTCATAGGAAAAGACTTACTTTTCCTATTTGGCTCTTTATTTTCTTTGTATCTTACAATCTTACATATTTTTTGTTTCTCAATCACTCCATTGCTCATTACTGCCTTTTGTGTTCAGCTGATTTTTTTTTTTTTTTTTTGCATGAGAGTGGAGATTGAACCCAGAAACTTCATGCATGCTAGGCAAGCACTCTACCACTGAGCTACATCCCCAGCCCTTTTTAAAATTTTTGTTTTGATACATTGACCTCTTTTGTTTAATCTGAGAATGTCTTAATTTCTTCTTCATTGTTAATGATTGATCTGCCTAAGCCTCCTGTATAGTTGGGGTTACAGGCCTGCACCACTGCACCCAGCTCATTTCCTTCACTTTATATTTTTTACTTTTTTGGAGGGGGAGGGGATTATAATTAGCATCTTAAGCATATAGCAGTCTAATTGTGAAACAATGCCACTTTAGTTTCAGTTTTATAAAAAATTCTGCTGGTACACATTTCCCTCCCTCTCTCTTGTCTCCCTATCTTTGTAGTCACAGATTACATTTTTTTTGTTTTTTGTTTTTGGTACTGGAGATTGAACTCAGGGGCACTCGACCACTAAGCCATATCCCCAGCCCTATTTTGTGTTTTATGTAGAGACAGGGTCTCACTGAGTCGCTTAGCACCTTGCCGTTGCTGATGCTGGTTTTGAACTTGCAATTCTCCTGTCTCAGCCTCCCTAAGTGCTGAGACAGATTACGTTTTAATTTGTATTCATTAACAGATTTATAACAATTATTTTAAGCATTTATCTTTTATATCATGTGGGGTGAAAGTATAGGTTATAAACCAAAAAGTGAATAATATTGGTTTTTAAATTTACCAATGTAATTGCCATTAGTAGTGTTATTTCTTTGTATAGCTTCAAGTTATTGTTTAGTGTCCTTTTTAAAAAAAAATATTTTTAGTTGTAGTTGAATATGATACCTTTATTTTTTTATTTATTTTTATGTGGTGCTGAAGATCAAACCACGTGCCTCACATGTGCTGGACCAGCGCTCTAGCACTGAGTCACAATCCCCGCCCTGTTTAGTGTCCTTTTATTTCAGCTTGAAGGATTTCCTTTACCAGCAGGTGTACTGGTAATGAATTTCTCCTGCTTTTGTTTATCTGTGAATATCTTGATTTCTCCTTCATTCTTAAAAGAAAGTTTTGCTGGATATGGTTTCTTATTTTATAATTTTTTCTGTCCTCTGTGGTTTCTGATGAGATATTGACAGTTAATCTTACTGAGTATTCTTTCTATATTATGAGTCTCTTTGCTTTTGCTCTTACTGCTTTCAGGATTCTCTCATCTTGGTTTTTGATAGTTTGATTATAATGTGTCTTTCTTGGATCTTGTTGAGTTTATCCTATTAGGACTTCATTGGACTTCTTAGATGTTTAGATTCATGCCATTTATGAATTTGGGGAGTGTCCAGCCATTATTTCTTCAGATATTCTTTCTGCCTCTTCCTCTTGTTCTGAGACTACCAATATATATAGTTTTAGGTAAACTAGATGGTGTCCTAGAAGTTTCTTTGGCTCAGTTAATTTTTCTTCATTCTATTCTCTTTCTGTCCTTGTACTAGACCATTTCATTTCACCTATCCTTTAGTTCACTGGTAAGATTCACCTTTGTGATCAAATCTGCTGTTGAACTGCTCTAGTGATTTTTTTTAATTATTATACTTTTCAGTTTTGTAATTTCTACTTAATTCCTTTTCTTTATCAGTATTCTCTATTTGGTGAGACATTATTCACCTATTTCCTTTAGTTCTTTATTTTTTTATTTTTTATTTTAGTTGTAGGTGGGCATAATACCTTTTATTTTATTTATTTATTTTTTTATGTGGTGCTGAGGATTGAACCCAATGCCTCACATGTGCTAGGCAAGTTTTCTACAAACTGAGCTATAATCCCAGCCCTTTTCTAGTTCTTTATTGATGATTTTCTTTAACTCTTTGAACATATTTAAAACAGTTGATTTAAAGTCTTTGCATAATAAGTTCAATGCCTGTGCTTCCTGAAGGGCAATTTCTGTTGACCTCCACACACTCCCCTCTTGTGAATGAGTCATTTACATGCCTCATAATTTTTTTTTAGAAAATCTGACATTTGAATGGGCATCAGATTCTCCCCCCACCCAGAGTGCATAATTACTACTTGTGAATAAGGTTGTTAACTTTTCAGTGATTTTTCTAAACTACATTGGTAAAGAATCTATTCTTTGTTAGTGTCTGATGCCTCTGTTGCGTGATCTCAGTAGCTGCTACTTTGACAAAGATTGCCTTGAATGCCTGGAGCCAAAAAAAAGGGAGGGGGCGGGGTCAGGGAAGAGAGAGGCAGAGCCAGAACGGAGAGACGGGGGAAATAAAATAAAATTCTTCAGATCTTTGCACATTGTCATCTGTGGTGAGTGCTTAGCCAGGCTGTTTACAACTCTGCCTTAGCCTCACTTTCTGCTTGCACTAAGTGTAAAGAGTAGCCAATGGTGAAAGGTTATGGTCTTCTGTGCATGCATCCTGCTCTGTGCATGTACTTTCTCGTTTCCTTTGTGTACACAAGAATTTTCAAAGCCCTTGTGCCCCAAAGATTCCCTGCTTTTAGTGTGTTTACATCAACATTTATTTATTAATAGTGGCAGAGGTGCCTGTTCATTTTGTTGTCTTTGTTTTCAGGGCACATCCGTCTATAAAGCAACTGCACCCTGAGAAAGTTCTAACTTAGGTGGAACAAGAGGCCCCTTGCATCAGTCCTCAGGGAATACTCAGGCAAATAAAAACAAACACAATTATTAGAGAAGGAGGTATTCTGCTGTCTTTGGGAGCAAGTACCCACATCCAGAATGCATGCTGTCATCTTTAAGACTACCATGCTGGGAAAGGGATAGTGCAAAGACAAGTTAAAATGGTGCAAAGTCTTCCAACCTTATGTGGATGGGTTTTTTTCCCAGTTAGTGTTTACTTGGTTTCTGTAACCTCCAACTGCCTTTCATAGCCCTGACAAGGTTGATTTGGACAGTTTTTGCCAGATGTTCTGATGTTTCTTGGAAAAAGATGGGCCCACTCTTTAGGTCTCTGCTCTACCATTTTTACTAAAGTCATTTCTAAGTTGAGTCTTGTGTCCTTCTGCAACATTTACTGTTCCTCTTTCACACATCCACACTGTAATTGACACTTTGTTAAAACTCTTTCATCTTTTTCTTGTTGAAGCTTATGAAGAAATAGTCTGTATGAAGTGCAGACTCCCCTGACCTCTGTAGCCTCTGAGGGCATCATACTGTCTGTCACCAGTGTACTTGACTTAAACCATTTAATTGAATTTCCAACCTTTTTACTGGTGTGTGATTGTATCTCCTCCAGGTGATTTCATGGTTGTTTCCCATATGTCTTTAAGGGCACCAATCCCTCCTTAGATTTTAGGCCAAAGTTTTCTTCTGACTTCAACTTTCTACCACCTCCAAGAAAAGCCATGAACTTGAATTTTGTTCAGTGGTGGTGGTGTCGTCATGGGTATGCGCACAATGCTTTATCTAGCTCTCTAGACCATCAAGTGGAAACCAAGTGTATATATTCATTATATTTTGACCTATAGTATTTTTATTAGCAATACTTTCTAGATGTTCTATAATTGTAACTTTGGATTTCCTATTTGACCTAGAAAGAATTTAGGGAAGAATTTTCTTTTTATTTCTATTGTTTGATTTATTGTTACTATTAATTTATCGTTTTAATGTTTTGTGATTATATTCTGTTCTATTTCTGTTTAAAGAATACATAGAGTTTTTGTTTGTTTGTTTGTTTGTTTTTTGGGTACTGGAGATTGAACTCAGGCGCACTCAACCACTGAGCCACATCCCCAGCCCTAGTTTGTGTTTTATGTAGAGACAGGGTCTCACTGAGTTGCTTAGCACCTCGCGGTTGCTGAGGCTGGCTTTGAACTCGCGATTCTCCTGTCTCAGCCTCCCTAAGTGCTGGGATTACAGGCTTGCACCACCGCACCCAGCTACATAGAGTATTTTTTTAGTGACAATATATGAAAAAGTTTTCCAAGGGTGTTACAAATGAGGTAGGGTTTCTATATAGAGTATGGCATTCTAGTTACATCTATTAAATCATCTTTAGTAATATGTGTTATATTTTTCCTGAATATTGGTTTCCTTGATCTGTTAAGGACTTAAAAAAGTATACTTAAGGGCTGGGATTGTGGCTCAGTGGTAGAGCACTTACCTCGCATATGGAAGGCACTGGGTTCAATCCTCAGCACCACATATAAATAAATGAATAAATAAAGGTCAATCATCTACTAAAAAAATTTTTTTAAAGTATACTTGAAGTTTAATTCACCTTTTAGTAATTGAAAGTTTATGTATATTTTTATTTTGTCTAGCACATTAATATATATACATATTGGGAGAGTGCTAGGTATAGAATCCAGGGCCTCACATCCTAGGCAAGCACTTTACCACTGAGCTATATCTCCAGCCCTCTGGCACATAAATATTAATGATACTTCTGTACTCATAGAGGATTGTACCATAAATTATATAAAGTAACTTTTATTTCCATTTTAAATATTTTTGCCTTTCATCTGCTTTTATCTAATGCAGTTTCTCTAAGTTTTACATTTGCAAAATTGCTTTTGCTCATCCTTTTGTTTCTAGCTTCTGAGTTATTTTGCTAAAGTGTAAGTAGCATCTAGTTGAATTTAACTTTTTTTCCATCAATTTGAAAATCTGATAATATTGTACACCAGTTCATTATTAATAACAATGTTTGGTTTAAGCTTTAAATTTTCCCTCTTTGGGTATATTAAGTAAATGTTTACTAAACTAAATTCTATTTCAAACTAGGAGGAGGGGTAAATTATTTTATTTTAGTAAAAAAAACATAACATTAAAGTTTACCATCTGAGCTACGTCCCAGCCCTTTTTATTTTTTATTTTGAGACAGGGTGTTGCTAAGTTGCTTAGAGCCTTGCTAGGTCACTGAGGCTGGCCTGGAATTTGGGATCCTCCTGCCTCAGGCCACTAAGTCTCTGGGATTGCAAGTGTGTGCCATCTTAACCATTCTCTTTCTCTCTCTTTTTTATTTTTTCCAAATCTTTTATTGGTGCATTATAGTTGTAAATAATGGTGGAAATTTGTTGTTACATATTCCAACAGTCTAACACTGTAATTTGGCCAATATCATTTCTAGTATTTCCCCTTTCCCTCTTCTCCTCCATCTCCCTGTTTCCTTTCCTCTATTCTACTGATCTCCCTACAATTTTCATGAGATTTCCCCCACCTTTCTTTTCCTTTCTACTCTATAGCTTCCACATGTGAAGGAAAACATAATGCTCTTTGACCACCTTCTGAGTTTGGCTTATTTTACTCAACATAATATTCTCAAGTTCCATCCATTTTCCTGTAAAAGACAATTTCATTTTTCTTTGTGGTTGAATAGGATTCCAGTGTGTGTACCACATTTTCTTTATCCATTCGTTCATTGATGGACACCTAGGCTGGTCATTGTAACCATTCTTAAATGTATAGGCCAGTAGTGTTAAACATGTTCATATTGTTGTGAAATAGATCTCCAAAACTTTTTCATCTTGCAAATCTGAAACTGAGTGTTGACTCCTCTTTTCCCTCTCCGCTAGCTCTTGGTCACCATCAGTCTACTTTTAGTTTCTATGAATTTGACTATTTTAGATACTTCTTGAATGGAATCATACAGTATTTGTGATTTTGACACTTATTTCACTTAGCATAATGTCCTCAAGTTTCATCACTGTTGTAGCAGGTGACAGGATTTTATTCCTGAAGTTTGAATAATATCCCATTGTATGTATATTCCATATTTTGTATATCCATGCATACATTGGTAGACATTTGGATTTCTTCCACCTCTTAGCTGTGGTGCTGCTGTGTACATAGGAATGTAAATATATTCTGAGACCCTGCTTTCCATTTCTTTTGGGTATGTACCCAGAAGAGAAATTGTTGGATTATATGATAGTTCTATTTTTAACCTTTTGAGGAACCTCAATACTGTTTTCCATAGCAATTGTACTTTTGTTTTGTTTTGTTTTGTTTTGTACTGGGGATTGAACCTCAGAAGTGTTCTACCACTGAGTTGCATCCACACCCATATTTATTTTTTTAATTTTGAGACAAGGTCTTGCTAAGTTGCTAAGGCTGGCCTTGAACTTGAGATCTTCCTGCCTCAGCCTCCGTAGTCATGGGATTACAGGCATACTCCAATATGCCCAAACAAATGTACCATTTTTATAATGCCACCAGTGGATTCCAGTTTCTCCACATCCTCACCAACACTTGTTATTTTGTCTTTATTATAATAACCTTCCTAATGGGTAAGAGGATATCTCATTATGGTTTTGATTTGCATTTGTCTAATAATTACTAGAGGATCTTTTCATGTTATTTTGGCCATTTGTATATCACCTTTGGAGAATTGTCTATTTGAGTCCTTAGCCCATTTTTTAATCAAGTTAATTTTTGTTGTTGAGTTGCATGTGTTCTTTGTATATTCTGGATGTTAACTCCTTGTCAGATACATGGTTTTCATGTATTCTTCCCCATTCCATGGGTTGCCTTTCATTCTCTCAATTGTGTCCCCTGATGCATAAGTTTTAAGTTTAATGTCTCATTTGTCTATTTTTGCTTTTGGTGTCATATCCAAGAAATTACTGCCACATTCAGTGTCATGAAGCTTTTACTCCTGTATTTTCTTTTAAGAATTTTATGGTTTTAGGTCTTATGTTTAGGTCTTTGAGTTAATATTTCTTCTTCATGTGGTTATCCATTTTCCTTGCACCATTTGTTGAAAAGAAATGCATTCCCCATTGAGTGATGGCATCCTTGACTAAAGTCATTTAACATATATGTGAGGGTTTATTTCTGGGATTTCTGTTGTATTTCATTGGTCTGTTTGTCTGCCTTTAGGCAGGTATCATACTGTTTTGATTGCTGTATCTTTGTTTATGCTTTTTTAATGTTTTGTTTTATGTTTTGATGTTAATAAGTGCAAGTCCTCCAACTTTGTTTTTCTCTTTCAGTATTGTTTTGGACATTTAGAATTTCTTAAAGTTTTTAATGATTGCTTGTTGTTTTCAATCTTGTTTTTTGCTATATAGTTCATGTTTCTTTTGAGTTTTTCAGATAAATTACAGCTATGTAATCTAATTAACTAATTGCTTAAATCACGTTCTCAATCTATCATTCTCATATATGAAATAGTATCTGCTGTCTCTGTCATAAGAAAAATTAAGAAACTGAGTGTACTCCTGCCACCTGCCTATGTGCACACATACTTCCTAACCAACCAACCAATAATTGTTATGTTTTATGAATTTTATCACAGTTCATTATGGTAGTATTGTTACTACATTGAATTTTACTTTCAAGAATTATAGGGACTAGCCGGGTGTGGTGGCGCACGCCTGTAATCCCAGCACGTTGGGAGGCTGAGACAGGAGAATCATGAGTTCAAAGCCAGCCTCAGCAATGGCTGTCTCAACATAAAACACAAAATAGGGCTGTGGATGGTGCTTAGTGGTTGAGTACCCATGAGTTCAATCCTTAGTACCAAAAAAAAAAAAAAAAAAAAAAAAAAAAAAAAAAAAGAATTATAGGGACTAAGGATACAGCTTAGTGGTAGAGCACTTGCTTGGCACAAACAAGACACTGTATTCCCTCCCCAGCCCACACATGTAAGTGTGTGCATGTGCATACACACATGAAAACAGAAAAAGTATGTATATATTTCTTCCTCTTTTTACTTCAATTTTATACGCAAGATCAACATTTATTTTAAATTAGTTATTTTAAAATGTAGGAAATGTAGATTTTTACCACAAGGTCTTCATATAACTCTTTACAAGTTTGTTAATTTTAGATTATTTATTTGGGTAACTAGATTTTTAAACAAGTGTTTAGGAATGAGCATCTTTTAAATTGCCTTTTTACAAAAACAACTTGGTTGAACATAAAAGTTTTGGGTAACAGTCCTTAAGTCAAAGTTCTGTTAATTTTGCTCCCCCTTTCTGGGCACATGTTTCTGTGTCTGAGTCAGCCCTGATTTTAATCCCCCTCCCAAATTCTTGTAACTTTTTGTTTGGTTAGCTGGGGTTTTTTGTTTGTTTGTTTTATTTTTGAGTCTCATTACTTTTCTAGAGTATGCCTTAGTATTTGTCAATCTCTTAAATTTGTTCTATTGAGATAAAATTCATATTCCATACAATTCACCTTTTTAAGTATATGATTAATGGTTTTAATTATGTTCAAATACCATACAATCTTTACCACTAATATTTTTGTCTTTCCAAAAAAGAAACCCTGTGCCCATTAGGATCACTGTATATTTCCCCTCATCCCTATTCCACACACCTCTGCCCTGTAGTAAACGGCTTTCCGTGTCTGTAGATTTATGTATTTGGGACACTTAACGTAAATAAAGGGCAATAGGTGGCCTTTTGTCCAGCTTCTTTCACATAATGTATTTTCAAGGTTCACTCATGTTGTAGCATATATCAATACTTCATTGCTTGTTATGGCTGGATAAAATCCATTATGTGGTTTTAGATTTTGTTTGTACATATATTAAAGGATACTGTTATGTCTACTTTTTTACTTTCATAAATAATGTCACTATAAAGTAAAATACAAGTTTTTGTGTGGACATGTTTTTCCAGTTCTCTTAGGAATAATACCTAGGAGTGGAATTCCTAGATTATATGGTGACTTTTTTTTTTTTTTTTTTTTTTGGTACTGGAGATTGAACTCAGGCACACTTGACCACTGAGCCACATCCCCAGCCCTATTTTGTGCTTTATGTAGAGACAGGGTCTCACTGAGTTGCTTAGCGCCTCGCTGTTGCTGAGGATGGCTTTGAACTCACGATTCTCCTGTCTCAGCCTCCCTAAGTGCTGGGATTACAGGCTTGAGCCACCGCGCCCGGCTATGGTGACTTTTTTTGAAGGGGGACAGTGGAACTGGGGATCAAACCCAGGATCTCCACATGCTAGCAGGCATTCTACCACTGAGCTATATTCCTAGACCTTTTGATTTTATTTTGAGATAGGGTCTAGTTAAGTTGCCCAGAATGGCCTTGAACTTGTGATCCTTCTGCCTCAGCCTCCCAAGTACCTGGGATTGCAGGTGTGCACTTCTGCTCCTAGCTATATTTACCTTTAAGTAACTTCAATCCATTTTCCAAAACAGCTGTACCATTTTACATCCCCGCTTTTAGGATAATATTAATGTTTCAGTTTCTCCGTGTTCTCATTAATAGTTGTTATCTTCTGATTATAACTGTTCTAATGGGCATTAAGAAATACCTCATTATAGCTTTGATTTGCATTTTCCTACTGAAACACTACTGTTGAGCATATTTTCACATGCCTCATAGACATTTTATATCTTCTATGGAGAAATTTCTATTCTGATGCTTTGTTTTTAAGTTGGGTTATTTCATTATTGAGTTGTGTAAGTGCTACATATCCTGAATACAGGTATTTTATTAGGTATATGATTTGCAATTATGTTCTTCCGTTCTTAATTTTTTTACTTTCTTATTTTATTTGTAGTACATAGTTTTAAATTTTTTGACAAAGTCCAATTTATGAACTTTTCCATTTGTGATTTTCATATCACATCTAAAATGATTGCTTAACCCATGGTGTCAAAAAATTATTCCTTTGTTTCCTTCTAAGAGGTTTAGAATTTTAGTTCTTAAATTTAGGTCGATTATCATTTTTAGTTAGTTTTTGTTTGTGGTATAAGGTAGGAGATATAGCTGTATTCTTTTGCATGTTGATAGCCAGATGGCCTGGCACCATTTCTTGCAATGACAATTCTTTCCTCCATAAAACTATTTGGGCACCCTTACCAAATATATTTTCTAGTAAGAAAACATAAAAGTTGTTTTTGTTTAACATTAATAGAAGAGAGAGTGAGAAAGGTAAAATTCTTATGCTTCTCATTGATTCTGAAAGAGAATTTTGAACCTCTAATATAGTCAAAATGAATCCTTCCAAAAGTATAGTGAAAGAAATAGATTTTAGAGAAGTAGTGTGTATAGTTTCTATATCAAGACAAAGTAGAATTTCTTTTAATGCCAGGTGCTGAGGGTTGAGTTAAATGTGGTTTCTCAGTTCGTGACTGCTTTTTTAAAATTTTTGTTTGTAACTAAAAATTTTTGTTTGTAACTAAAAAGTTACACATGACAGTCTATTTTGACATATTTATACAAGCATTGAGTATATCTTATTCTAATTAGGATTCATGATTACTTTTTAAAAAATTATCCCTTTATCCTATCTTCATCCCCATCTCCCCACAGGTAACTGTCCTTATTTATGTAAATATCTTTTGGTTTACATGCATGCTTAAAAATATTAGATATGTGTGCATGTATTTTTGAATTTATATAAAATACATACCATTATTTTTCTTATGCTTACTGAAGGTATTTTCAGGATCCGTTCACACTGCCTTAAGTACATCTAATCCAAGTTTCTAATTATAATATGTGGGTTATCTATCAGTTAGCCCATGAATTTTCCCTGTGGTGAACACCCAGGTTGCTGTCAACGCCTCAGCACCATAAAACATGGCAGTGCAAATCTTTGTCCATATCTGGACCTTTATAAACCTGTGTGAGAGTGTCTTTAGTATATATAACCAGACTTTTTGGAATATAAGCTACATGTATACTTAGTTTCTACCAAATACTAAATTTCTTTCCAGTCTATATTTCTGCCTGGAATGCTTGAAAATGTCCATTTCTACTTCTCTGCCAGTCATTTCCAGTTTTTTGAAGAAGAAATACAAGTTTCTATACCATGGGATCATTTTTTCTTTTTAATTGATGCTGCTTGTCTTGAGCACCAACCATATTCCCATTCTGTAATTCACAAAGGAAGAAAGAGTACCTTTTAGAGACCCTACTCTGCTTTCAACCAGAATGCATTCATTTGTTCGTTCATCCAAATCTGATTATAATAAAGAATATGACAAAAGTACAGTGAGTGAGATAATTTAATGTGCTTTTCTCAGATTTGAACATATAACATAGATGAGGAAAGATGTGGAAGATTTTAATGATACCAACAAAGTTTATTTAAAATATCTTCATGAAACTTCATTCCCTAAACACAACATCCATAGTTTTTCCAAGTACCTATGTAATATTTATCAAAATTAACCATACATTAGGCAAAAGGTTGATAAATCCTAAAAGTAGAAGTTTTGCAAATAAACATATTCTTTATAATAAACTTATATTCTTTAACCACAATACAGCAAAATTGGAACTTAACAGCTATAATTTTTAAAATAAATACATGAAAATTTGAAAACATCATTCTAAACTTATGTAAACTTCCAGGTTATATAAGAATCAAAAACTGAAATTACAGATTTTTGTCATTTAAATGTAGCACATCAAAATTCATGGAATGTGGTTAAATCTATATTGAGAAGAAAACTTACAGCTTTAAATAATAGATCAACTAGAAAATAGAATTATGCATTCTAGTCTGGAAAAAGACTACCAAATAAGTAAAGAAATCAAGAAGTAGAAAATGGGTGTATAAGTGGTCAGTATAAATAATCAGTTCCCAAAATTGATCAATATAGCCAAGATCTGATTCATTCAAAAGAACAGTAAGCCAATCTTTGGTTGTTATTAACAAGGAAAAAAATAACACTAGTAATATTGAAGGGTATAACTACAGGTAAAGAGATGATTTTTATTTAAAGACTACACTGTACCACTTTAGGCTAATAAGTTTTTAAATCTAGATAATAAATAAGGATGATTTTCTGAGAAAATTAAGAAAATTGGACAAGTTTTAAAACCTAAGTGCATCAGTAATAGAAATGGAAACACTGGGGCTGGGATTGTGGCTCAGTGGCAATGCACTCACCGAGCACATGTGAAGCACTGGGTTTGATCCTCAGCACCACATAAAATAAATAAAGGTATTGTGTGCATCTACAACTAAATAATAATAAATAAATGGAAATACTGTAATCTATAAGCACCCTCACACTAAAAAAAAAATGAAAGTACATGTTTCTTCATCCCTTGTCAACTCTGAATAATATCAGTCTTTTTAATATTTGCTAATGCTTTAAGTTGCATTTTTAAAATATTAGGTTTTAGATTTGCCCTTTATATTTCCAAATAGTTATTTGTCAATAGATATTTTTTAAAAAATAAGAAAATAATATTAAAAAATTATTAGAAAAATCTAATCTTCTGTTAAGCTATACTCTAATCAGTTGGACTTGATAAGTAGCATGGTTCTTTTGAAATTTAAATCCAAAACAACTGTAATATATGGACACCTTATCAAAATGGAAAGATCTGAAGAGACTAATTCTTACTGGAATATGAAGATTGGAATTATAATTATTAAATCTGACATGGGATCAGAACAGCCATGTGAAAATATCTAACAAGTTAGGTGTATCTGGTCTCAAGTGAAATAAAGATTTTAGAGTCATCCATGTTAGGGTGATCATAATCTTCATAGACTTTTTAATGAAAGATTTGGGAAAATCCAAAGAAAAAAGATTATTTCAAATCTATAATTTTTCAAGCCTGATTAATAATAAAAAAAAAACCCAACCCTTTGGGACCCATGTCTTATAGCTCTATCACCCTTTATACCATCTTTATGATGATTGTCAATATTCTGCTTTTTCCCATGTGTTAATTGATCATTTTAGCCCTGGACTCACTTTCTTGCTCTGTACTCCAAACTACCATTATCTGGAAGATAAACCTTACAAAGGTTTTTTTGTTTTGTTTTGTTCTTTAGATATACATGACAGTAGAGTGTATTTTGACATACATACATGTAGTATAACTTCCCATTCTTGTGGTTGTAAACAATATGGAGTTACACAAGTTGTGTATCCATATATGAACATAGGAATGTCCATTCTACTATCTCCTGTATTCCCATCCTCCTTGGTTCATTCCCATTTGTATAATCCAATGAACTTCTATTCTCTGCCACCCCCACTCCTTATTGTGGTTAGCACCTGTGTGTCAGCACATTGGGCCTTTGTTTTTTTGGAATTGAGTTATTTCACTTGGCATAATACCATTTCTACTCATTCACTGACAAATACCATAATTTCATTCTTCTTTATGGCTGAGTAATGTTCCATTGTGTGAATGTACCACATTTTCACAATCCATTCATCTGTTGAAGGGCACCTAGGTTTGTTCCATACATTAGCTATTTTGAATTGAGCTACCACAAACATTGATGTGGCCACAAAACTATAATATGCTGATTTTAAGTCCTTTGAGTATATGCCAAGGAGTGGGATAACTGGGTCAAATGGTGGTTCCATTCCAAGTTTTCTAGGGAATCACCATACTGCTTTCCAGAGTGGTTGCACGAATTGGCAGTCTCACCAGCAATGTATGAGTGTGCCTTTTTCTCCACATCCTTGCCAATATTCATTGTTACTCGTATACTTGATAATTGCCATTCTGACTGGAGAAAGATGGAATTTCAGTATAATTTTAATTTGCATTTCTCTAATTGCTAGAGATGTTGAACGTTTCCTCATATATTTGTTTACCATTGGAATTTTTTATTCTGAGAAGTGTCTGTTCAGGTCCTTTGTTCATTTATTGATTGTTTTTCTCCCCCCCCCCTTTTTTTTAAATTTAGTTATTTTATTTAAATGCATTTCAAGTCATAGTACATAACCAGAGCTCAGTTTTTCCATTTCTCTGATTGTAAACCAGATAAAGTCACACCATTAGAGTCTTCATAGATGTGCCAGGGGTAGTAATGACCATCTCAAATAACCATCATTACTATGCCCATTCCCCTTTCCTTCCTCCCACCTCCCCCAACCACGTCTAGAGTTCCTGCATTTCTCCTATGTTTCCCATTCCCACCCCCCCTTATGTATTCTTATCCACTAATCAGAGAGAACATTCAGCATTTAGTTTTTTGGGATTGGCTTACTTCACTAAGCATAATGTTCTCCAATTCCATCCATTTGCCTACAAATGCCATAATTTTATTCTCTCTTATTGCTGAATAATATTCCATTGTGTATATGTACCACAGTTTCTTTATCCATTCATCTATTGAAGGGCATCTGGGTTGCTTCCATAGTTTTGCAATTGTGAATTGT